>DF362917.1:1529-36137 GCA_000787875.1 Solanum virginianum
GATCGGAAATAAGCCTCCTTAATGAAGAAATTAGGGAAATCAAGGCTAGACAAGAAGTAGACCATATTGTCCTCTAATAGTTTACTTTGATATCTGATGCGCATAATCGTGCTGTCCTTCATCAATTTTCTAAAAATGCTAATTTCCCCACCTTTGTAGCACCTGAATCAACTAGCCAAGATACCCAATAGGAAAGTTTCCTCAGTTACATCTCAAGAGTTTCTATCCAAGTATGTCCTATAAGGTGGCGGCCCAAGGCCACACCTCAACTTCCAAAGTGGCAGCCAAAAGCCACACACCAACTTCTTTTGCATAGAGGTGGCATACAAGAATAACCTTGGTTGTTAACAAATCTTTTATTCTTGATATAGTCGCCCTTTTTGACACTGGTGTTGATATCAACTGTGTCCAAGAAGGACTTATTCCTACCAACTTTTTGAAAAAACTAAAGAGGCTCTTCGAGCTGCTAACGGCAGCAGGTTAGGGATCCAATACAAACTCTCTGATGTTCAACTACGAACTTCCGTGGGAAACTCCACTTTATCCAACTCTACGTCCTTCGTGCTGGTAAAAGATATTACAAATCCAGTCATCTTAGGCACTCCTTTTATTGATAAACTTCTTCCTTTTAGACCTACGACTCAAGGTATTAAAGTTGAGTGTAGTAATATCTTTCTTCCTTTTGATAAGCCTCCTATCAGAAGAATCTTATTTGCGCTAGAGTCCAGGGAAGCCCAAATCAACTTCCTCAAAGAAGAAATTGCACTCCAAAGGATGCAACAACAATTACATGAACCTTCCCTCCAGGCCAAGATCAAGGCCTTAGAGGCCAAAATACAACAAGAATTTTGTGCAGATTTACCAACAACCTTTTGGAATAGAAAAAACACATAGTTAGGCTTCCTTATGAGCCTGACTTTGATAAGAAAACGATTCCTACAAAAGCTCACCCCATCTAAATGAACCATGAGCTCATAATACATTGCCAGGGTGAAATCAATGACCTTCTCAAAAAACAAATTATCTCTCTAAGAAAATCCCCTTGGAGTTGTGCCACCTTCTATGTCAATAAAAATTTTGAGATTGAACAAGGAGCCCCTCGACTAGTCCTTAATTACGAACCCTTGAACTCTGCTCTACGATGGATTAGGTATCCTATTCCTAACAAAAAAAGATCTCCTCTAGTGCCTCTATGTTGCTACAATCTTCTCAAAATTTGACTTAAAATCTGGATATTGGCAAATTCAAATCGACCCCAGGGATAGTTACAAAAATGCTTTTACTGTACCTTTTTGGCAGTATGAGTGGAATGTTATGCCCTTTGGATTGAAAAATGCTCCTTCAAAATTCCAGAAAATAATGAATGATATCTTCAATCAATTTTTTAAATTCATTATCATCTATATTGACGATGTTTTGGTATTTTCCACTAGCATTGACCAGCACTTCAAACATTTAAGAGCTTTCTTCAATGTTATAAAAGAAAATGGCCTAGTTTTGTCCAAAACTAAATACAGTCTATTCTAAGTTAGTATTCAATTTCTTGGACACAACATCCAGCAAGGTACCATAGTACCTATCCAAAAATCAATCCAATTTCCAGATCAAATACTTGATAAAACCCAGCTCCAAAGGTTCTTGGGATGTGTCAACTATATAGCAAATCTTATTCTAGGTCTTAGTAATTTACTAAAACCCCTCCACAATAGGTTGAAAAAACCACCTCCTTCGTGGACAGACATCCACAAAAATGTCATTCGTGAGATCAAACTACGAGCCAAAGACCTTCCTTATCTATCACTCCCTGACCCTTTTGCATAAAAAATAGTTGAAACTAAGGCATCTGACATAGGATATAGAGGCATTTTAAAACAAAAGAAAGATAATAAAGAGAATATCATTGCATTTTCTTCTAAGCACTGGAATAAAGCTCAACAAAATTAGCCTACCATAAAGAAGGAAATATTAGCAATTATCTTATGCATTTCAAAATTTCAAGCTGATTTACTAAACCAAATTTTTTTACTACGAATTGATTGTCAGGCCGCAAAATCCATTTTCCAAAAAGATGTACAAAATCTTGCTTCAAAACATATATTTGCTAGATGGCAAGCTATTTTATCTATTTTTGATTTTGATATAGAATATATCAAAGGGAGCTCAAACTCTATTTTGGATTTTCTTACTCGAGAATTCTTATAGGAAAAAAAATAATGAGTAGAAAAAAGAAAATAGAACTAATGAAATCACAAGACGACAATACCATATCAATTTCTCTCGATAATACTCAAATTGTTTCACAACAACGAGCAATTGAAGTTGCCGCCAAGCAACCCTTGACAGATAAGGTTGGGCCAGGCCAGCCAAGATATCAAACCTTAGCAGACTATGCCATAAAAAGTATACCACCATCATTCCTCCTGGAGAATACAAGTCAGAGCCCAATCTCAATTTTTAGTCCTAAGAAATGGGCTTATATATATATATTCTCCAACTTTGCATAACGATTTCGACCTCATTTTTCACTCAATTTGAGAGATTCAATGGCTACGTGACTCAATTTTTCACAAGGAACATCATGGTGAAGTCAAATTTGAGATTTGACACATTTTTGATCTAAATCTCTGCTCTTTCTTCGTTGATATATCAGGAATGAGTGAAAACTTTACATTGTAATATCTCGATCATTTCTTAATGGAATTAAGTAAAATTTATATCTAAATTATTCTACGTTCTGAAAGAGACGCTGTGGTTTACTGGATGTTTGCTGGTTTTGTCCAATTTTTGAGAATTTTGACCGAGAAAGTTTTAAAAAAATATTTTTCTGGTAAAGTTTTTAACTTCGTGTTTGAACCATTTCTCGATCTTCTAGGGTCTGTTTTGGGCCGAATTTATGGCTATAGACTCGGGTTAATGTGGGGATTATTTTTAAGGCGTGCTTGTTCAAACCCCACAAAGATAAACAAACATAAAGCCATGTTACCCATACCATAGTATGGATTAACAAGATAATCTCACCCAAAGATTAGGGCATACACCTAGCCAGATACAAAAGACTCTCTCAACCTTTCGAGCCACAAAATTACAATTATTTTGACTACATAAATGCATGGGTGAATGCATTCACTTTCCAAAATGACACTGGAAAGCATTTATGGTTTCTCCTATGGGGAAAACAATTAAGTCCTGAATTTCCACAATGGTTTCTACTCCATTGGTGGCTCGTCTATGGTCATAAAGTTGAAATCCTTCCACCCCCAGTTTGTGAATGATATGAATATTTTTGCCAAAGGTTTTTCAACCAACATCAAATTCCTTTAATCTTACAATTTGCTCACAGGTTCCATATCCCATGGACATACTCTCAAAAGTTTGTATTTCATAAATTAGAGAGACAAAAAGGCCTCCCATGGTTAGATCTCCAAGGCCATTGCAAGTGGTACAAAAGTTGGAATCTATTCGAAGCCTATGTTCTAGAGGTAGGAAAATGGTTCCTACAAAACCCAGGATATCTAATCCTAACAGATACTGGCGAGATATAATTTATACAACAAAAATCAATTGCAGTTGCACAATTAGCTAGCTCTAGTAGAAAGGGGAACTTCATCAACCATAGGGAAAAAATCCTTCAACAGATTAAGGCTGGACTCCCTGGCAATCAATTGCAAACATCAAAAAAATCAGAATCCAAAGATGAAGAAGAAATCATCCTTAAATTTGATCTACAATGACATCTTGATGGCATCATAAAAAATGAAGTCATCCATGACATAAGATTTCAACTATTAAGTGGAAGATCCTGTAGCACTACTGTAGTACTTTCACTGTAGCAAAGTTTTGGCTATAAATAGAGCCAACCTTTCCATTTGTAAGACATCTTATTCTTTCACTTTCAAGAGCTCTCTCTCTCTCTCTCTCTCTCTCTCTTTCTCTCTCTCTCTCTCTCTCTCTCTCAAGAATATTGATTAGAGTTTGCTCCTTCCTTTGTACTTTCAAAGTTTAATTGATTATAATATCAATTTTTAATTTTTAAAGCTTTATTTTTATTTTACTTTTATTAGTACTTATCTTTTATTATTTCCTCTTTATAATTTATGGTTGGTACTGCCACTTACTTCTAATTAATTAATTAAATTGCATTTTATGGTCATCCTTGCTCACAAGAATTATGCAATTGTCTTATGCATTTCAAAATTTCAAGCTGATTTACTAAACCAAATTATTTTACTACGTATTGATTGTCAGGCTGCAAAATCCATTTTGCAAAAAGATGTATAAGATCTTGCTTCAATACATATATTTGCTAGATGACAAGCTATTTTATCTATTTTTGATTTTGATATATGGATGACTTCATTTTTGATGATGTCATTATAGATCAGTCGGTTCTAGGGATACCTCCTACAGTGATATATGAATGAGCATGATGGTTTGGAGAAGATGCTGTTTTTGAGTTTGATGAGAGTCCAATGAGACTCGACAAGATTTATGAGTAATTTACTTTCTTGATAGATATGAGCATGTTGTATTTTGGGAGTAGTATTGGACACCAATTTAGGTTAGAGTAGAGCTAACTTAAATCTCATAAATTATACAGCCAGGTAGGATCGAGGGCTAGCCTCTCTTGTCCCTAAAGAGGACTTTTATATTGGATCCATTAACATTAATGTCCTTTACTCTGACAAGTATTGGATGAATGTGACAATAATATCTCGTCATTGTACCATCACTTGCTCATAGATGATGGTTTTCGGTTAGAGAAACTCTCTAAAAGTAAATCTATTATTTTACTGAGTTACATATTTATATCTAATTGTTGAAAGCAATGTTTTATTTTCAAACTTAAATACCATATTGAGTTGAGTTGAGCGTTGTTCTTATCATTGAGTATCCTTGAGTATTTTTTTTCTTTCAGCTATTTTACATACAATATATTTCATGCGCAAATGTCATACAATATTGTGTCATTTTATGATAAAGATTTAGGTACTCATGATTGTAGATACTTCGGTCAGACTTCTACTTATCAACAATTGCTGAGACCTCCTTGCATCTTGAGGAGCTCTTTTCTTTGAAATCTTTCTTTCAGTTATTAGTAGTTGTTTGAGGTACCCGCTTGTTTTGACACCTTCATGTGAGTCAGAATAAAGGTTTTACATAAAGAATAGATATGAGTTAGAATGACTCTTTCAGAGTCTATTTTAAAATCATAATTTTTATTATTGAGTTTATGAAGTTAAGTTACATTATACTTAAAGTATTTTAATATATTATTTACTTACTAATGGTGATGTTTTTAAATGCCCACTTGAGTTGACTTTTTATTGAGACGAGTCTTCCGCTGAGTGAGCTAGTTAGGCCAAGGATTTACTTGGGACCAACAATGGTATCTGAATGTTGGCCATGTCGAGGGTATATGCTCGGGGTGTGACAAGGTTAGTATTAGAGCACAGGGTTCAGGTATTCTATGGTGTCTATGAAGTCATGTCAACATGATCTAATTGTAGTTGTGAGGGTCCTACTTCTATATATGAGAGACTATTTGTCAAGACTCGAAATCATGTTTGATGACACTTACCTTCAACCCACCGAGAAAAGTTAGCCTAAACAGGATATACTAAAAATACGGAAGATACATGAAAGTATTAGTTTAAATATTTATGGGTTGTTTGGTATGGATGTAAGTTATGATGGGATTAATTATGATGGGATAAGTTATGCTGGGATTACTTATGCTGACAGTAGTTTTTATTGTTTATTTGGTTTGGCAAATTCAAAATACTATTCATAGTATAATTTATAAGAATAAGATGTGTGTTTACTAAAATACCCTTTACCTTATTTACTTTTTTTTTTTTATTTTCTTTGTAAGTTTTAGTTATTCATTGTTAAAATAAATTTTCATCTTATTTAACGTATGGTGGAGTGAACATTTTAAGAGGAATCAAAATGTAAATAAACATAAGTATTAGACAAATAAATTCAACTTATAATATATTCGTAAATAAAAATTGTATTTATAAAATATAATTTCTTAATTAAAAAATATAAGAATAATCATTTATCGAGGTTGTGGAATTATTATAAATATTATTAAAAAAATATTAATATACATAAATGTAAAAATGGTGTATAAAAGAGAGTTTAAAGAGGATATTTTTATTATTTTACTTACTTAATCCCAGGATAAGCTATCCTGGGATTATTATTCCATCTCCTAGAAGGTATAACTTATCGCAGGATGAATTATTAATCCTGGGATAAGTTATCCCAGTCTCTCCAACCAAACACGGAAATTAAGGTTACTAAAAAATTATCCTAGGATTAGGTTCCTCTATCCATTACACCAACGACCCCTTATGGATAAGCAATAAAGAAAGAGATGTGCATAATCTAAAAATGAACCCAAGACTAGTGTCACATGTCCAAGCCTCTACTAGGATTGAATGCAAAAGAAAATTTATGCAAGTCTCAATGTCTTTGACTCTCAAATAGAACAAAAAA
The DNA here is from genome assembly GCA_000787875.1 of Solanum virginianum. Classification (NCBI taxonomy): domain Eukaryota; kingdom Viridiplantae; phylum Streptophyta; class Magnoliopsida; order Solanales; family Solanaceae; genus Solanum; species Solanum virginianum. Next base: position 8,034 of record DF362917.1, read on the forward strand.
AAAGTAAATAGAAGTCCGAAGGATCCGCTGAAAAGGAATAACTGCTACTTCTCAAACTGTCTCAAAGATCGATCCAAAAATAAGAAAGGAACATCAATCAAACTTAGGCTCACAACCTATACACAAGGGTAGAAGCAAGGGTGAGTACCAACCTACACAATACTGAGCAATAAGATCTAAATATAAGTAGAGAATGAAGAATACATGTACTCCTTCCATACCAACTGAACCACCAAAACTATAACCTGAACTCAAGAAAGCCAACATACAGAATTTACATATCTGCAATATATATATACAACATAACAACAGATAGTTTTCATAATTTACAAGGTATAGAATTAACCATCATATCACACTTTATGTAGATATCCACATTAAATTAATGAGCAAAATGGAGGGGTATATAATGAAATGTAAATAAAACAATATTACGTCAAGTAGGCATGATGTATGTTTGTCCTAAAATACATATTTGCTAATATAATCAGATAAGAACTCATCGAGGACACAAATGGACCATGTATCAATCATCATTTTGAAAAAGACCTCAATCATAATCACACTCATTGAAAGAGACCTCAGGCATAATTATACTCTCTGAAAGAGACCTTAGTCATAATTATACTCATCAGAATAGACTTCGGTATCTAAAAGAAACCTTAACAATTATTATTAGTCGGTAAAGACCTCAACCCCAAATATCAATTTCATACTCAATCTAGCCTGAATCATTTTCTACTATCTTTTTATCAGTAATGAGACTTAATTAATGTTTCATTTCAATATAATAATCACTTTCAAATAAGCACGAGAGTATGAAAAGAATCCACATAATTCATATAATTAATAATCAAAGTAATCAATCACATCATTCCTTGAATATTAAAATCATCAGGTGAGTCATTCAATAATAACATCAAATCATTTCTCAAGTTTTTAATAATCACTTTATCATCATTGTTAAAAAGTACTCCTCAATGAGTCAATGTTTTCACTATTATTCATCAATAATTTCATCACAATATCAATATTACACAACACTCGTATTAATATTGCATATATCATGCCTCAAAAATTATTTCTATGATTACCATTTATCATTACTAAATATTTGAGTCATATAAGAAATTCACAACTTTCATCATGAAAATCATATAATAAATTGATTATCTCAATATAGACATCGATATCATCACCTAACGTTTCATAATACTCAAACTAACATAATTAATTATATAATACATCAGAAGTCAAGTTATCATATTCTATCATATAGCAATTTCATCACCCCCATCACATATATTAAGTCATTTCATGACTAATTCACCCACTTTGAATCTCTATTACTCCCATACAAGGTTTAAAGAAACTCAACAAGATTAAAGAATTCAGTTGCCTTGATAAAGTCAAGAATCAACCCACTTCAAATAATGATTCACAATCAAATTTCAAGTCAAACAATGTCAAAATCATGGCATTCAGAAAAAAGGAAAATGGTCCAAAATTCAATACCAAAAAATAGGAATGAAATCTAAAAATTTTTGGACGAAAATATTGCTTAGGTTATTAGGAATTCACTAGAGAAAATCATTTAAAAAATAGAGTCAAAATGAACTTATAATCATCATTTTGTAAAACTTGACTTCATAAACAAAGCCCTCGATTTTTCAATTCAAAATCCTCAATTTGATGTTAAAAACAAAAAATAATTAATGAGTAATGAAGATTTTAGCTCCGAATAACTTACCCAATAAATTCCACTTTAGAATCACTTAAAAATTACCTTCCACGAGCTCCAAAAGATCAAAGATAGAAAACAAAATTTACTTCCTATGAACAAGCCCCAAATCAAGTCTCAGATGTCATAAAAGAGACATAGGGGACACTAAGTGACACCCACTAAAGGGAGAACATTGCTTTAGCGGATTCCTGGTCACTTTTGTGAACTCCACTTCTGTAAAGGGCTGTCCATTTTTGTGACCATCTTTTAAGCAAACAGTGTCTGGAAAAAAGGTGGTCGCTTAAGTGACCAAGCCTTCGCTAAATCGATTCCTGGCACCAGGAATGAGAAGCACTTTTTAATACATTTCAAGAACTTGGAATCAATTCTCGAAATTTATTGAACACTTTATGAACATAAACCAGCTATGCATCCCTAGTAAATTTGATGTTTTGGATTAATGGAATCATCAGAAAGCAAGTATGAGGTCTCTTTGACTCAAATTTCGATTGGTCACAACTAAGACAACTTAGGCACTAGAAATACCAAAATGCTATTAGAATGCCCAAAAATTAAATTAAAGCTCATCCCTGAGCTAAAATCATATTCCAAAACCAAAGGAACCGTACAAAATTCAATCTGAACACTCAAACTCAAAATGTTAACCAATGTCAAACTTCCTTTGAATTTCAACTAAATTTCCAACTTCAGACCTCAAATTCACATATCAACTCTAAATTTGATGCCAACAACTCTCCTAGATCAATTTTCATATTTCAAATTGATAGAATCACACATGTACGAAGCATATTCTCCTACACATGGGTGGTCCTCTAGGACTGACCATTTGTCTGGGGTTGAAATATTATACTTATATCTAATTGAGTACCCACTCTATGTGGTAAAGCCTTCCAAGAACGAGAAGTAAACAACAATCCTCATTCAGAAACCATATAAAAAAGAACACCATGAAGTCTAACAATCTGATTGATGTAAAGATGAGCTAACTTCTCTACTAAATACTTAACCTTGATCAAAATAAAATGGATAAACATACCGAATCTTTCAACAACAATCCAAATAGAGTCATAACCACCTATGGTATTCCCACCACGAAGTCTATGGTAATCCACTCTCACTTTCATGTAGGAATAGGCATCCTCTGAAACTTACCACCAAGCCTTTGGTGCTCACACTTCACCTGCTAGCATGTCAAGCACTTAGACATAAATTCTATGAAATCATTCTTCATGCTATACCACTAATAATGCTAACTCAAATCATGGTACATCTTTGCTACCCCCAGATGAATATAGTCCGACTATAATAAGACTCTTCTAGTATCAATCTAATCAAGTCACCCACCTTGGGCACATAAGCCCGACCTCCAATCCTCAAAATAATGAAGTTCTTTAGCTTCACCTCTAGACATCTTGTCTTAAATGATATACAACTTCTTATCCTCAAACTATCGCTCATGAATCTAATCCATCAAGGAAGAACAACCCTCCATGAAAGCAAGTACACCTCCCTCATTAGAAAGTTGTGATCTAACCAATCCATTGGCTAATATTTAAACATCCCTATCCAAGAGTCACTTCTTAAATTAAATAGTTGAAAGACTCCCTATGCTAGAGGCCTTTCTGCTCATTGCATGGGCCACCATATTGGCCTTTCTTAAATAGTATAAACTAGTCAAATCATAATACTTTAGAAGCTCAATCCACTTCCTTTGCCTCAAATTCAAGTCTCTTTGGTTGAAAATGTACTGTAAACTCTGATGGTTAGTGAAAGCCTCATATAGATAGTGACGCCATAACTTCTATAGAAAGAGAATCACCGCCAACTCTAAAAGGGTGAGATTATTCCTTTCATGTGCCTTTGATTGCTTAGAAGAATAGGTAATCATCTTATCTTTCTGTATCAAGACACCTTCTAACCCAACTCCCGATGTATCATAATATATGGTAAAGTACACACCCTCCTCGAGTAAGTTCAAAATAGGTGAGATAATTAGCAATACCTTGAGCTTTTGGAAGTTCTCCTCACATTAACTAGACTGATTAAATGCGATATTCTTCTGGGTGAGTCTAGTCAAAGAAACTGTTATGGTGGAAAAGGCTTGAATAAAATGCCGATAGTATTTGGCTAAGCCCTTAAAGCTGTGTATTTATGTAGCTGAGATAGGTCTAGTCCACCCTTGAATAGCCTCAATCTTTGTTGGATCAACTGTGATGCGCTTGTTGGATACTACATGCCCAAAGAATATATCAAACTGTGCCAAAATTCACATTTAAAGAACTTAGCATACAATATCTCCTCTCTTAGCTAATGAACACAATCCTCAAATGCTTGACATGATCGACCTTGGTCTTTGAGTAAACCGAGATATCATCAATAAAAATAATCTCAAACAAATCTAAGTAGGGAATAATCACTCCATTCATCAATCCATAAATGCGGTAGGGGTATCGATTAGCCCAAATGACATCATAAGGAACTAATAGTGTCTGTATCTAGTGTGGAAAGTTGTCTTAGGAATGTCAGACACCCTGATTTTCAACTAATGGTATCCAAATCTCAAATTAACCTTAGAAAAATAATATAGCTCCCTAGAGTCGGTCAAATGAATTATCAATTATAAGAAAAGGGTAATTTTTTACCATCACTTTGTTCAATTGCTTGTAATTGATACACATTCTCATCGATCCATCCTTCTTCTTCACAAAAAAATGAGGGTACCCTATAGTAACATACTAGGGTGAATAAACCTCTTACTCAAAATATCCTAAAACTAATCCTTTAACGATATGAAGGAATGAAGATGGGCTTAGTTCTTAGCTCAAGATCAATAGAAAAATCAATATTGAGCAGAACCCTCAGAACATTTGTAAAAAACACATCCATGGACTCTCATGCCATAGGAGATTATACTTCATTATGAATGTTCTCTGATAAGATTTCTCGATTAAATCATGCTAATGATTTTTTGTTCTAATCCCTTTTAGTGATCCTACTTTCCAGTCTTGATAGCAATGTTGATGATAGTAGAGGAGTGATGGTTGATGAGAGAGAAAGAGAGTTCTCGATTCTGATGATGATGTGATACCATTTGTTTTCAAGGATATAGACGTGGACGAGGGTTTAGAGAAATTATGACGAGTCTAATAAATAGGTAAAAGAATATTAGTGTCCCTCATGATAAAAGTTCATGCAATTGAGGGTGTAGATATATTATGTTAGGCTTGAAGATTCTCAAGTGATGTTTACCTCAAAGAAGCCATAAAGTGGTTAGAGTGATAGGCTTGAATGTGTGCTTGCCAAGATGTGAGTGTATTAAAGTGATAAGAACGAGTAGTATTCTTTAAGTAAAGGTCACTATGGGGATATGAAACATAGATTTTAAAGGGTTAGATTGGTGTAACTATGATTGTCCAAGGAGTACCACCTTAGGACTTAGAGTTAGTCGTGAAGGGGTAAGAGAATGTGGTTAGGCAGAGAGTTGAATAGGAGTTATAACCTTAAATTTATGGAGTCCAGTGCTATGAAAAGGAGCGTAGTTCAGAGGAGGTGCTGAGCTTGAGAGTATCCCTAGAGTCTTGTATATATCACGACTGTCCCATCCTCAATTAGAGTTGATGACTTCCTTCTTGAGTTCGAATAACTGATTGTCGAGGTGTTCAAATGATTCAAATTGATTGAGTTTTGATGTTCTATTCGTGCCTTCTAATGATGAAATCAATGGTAATAATTCATTTCTACTCTCTGAGTTACTTTCCTAATTGTTGAGTTGAGTTTTCATCTGTGAGTTGATGTTCTTCTTGAGCCTATGAGCGTTTGAGTATACATGTCTCTAACTGTATCTGTGCCTAATGATAATGTTAGAAATAGTCTATCAATCTTGAACCTTGAGTTGAGGTTGATTCTTGGAGAATGAGTATTCGAATATCCGAGTATTTGAGTTCATTCTTAATAGGTCTCCTAGTTGATCATCATTCGAGGACGAATGATCCCAAGGGGGAGATATTGTTGTAATCATATAAAATTTATCAAAATACAAATTTTATAATATGATTTAAATTATATTAAATTCAAAATATATTAGTCCAAAAAATAAATGTTATGGATTAATATAATTGGATTAATTAATTAAGTTCAATAAAATATGGATTTAATTAAAAGCCCAAATTCATTTATTTGGCTACAAAAGATAACCCACTTTGTTAGGCACAATACCCCCTCATACTAGAGGCCCACTTGATGCTACGTGTCGAATGATGTGGCATGCCAAGTCAAACAAAAAAGTTAATAGGATTATGCCATTGTCAAAATGATGTGGTATTCCTATCTTAATCAAAGGCTAATAAAAATATGGCACATGTACAAGTGATGTGCCTCAACTATTCAAATATCGCTATATCACTTGAACAGAAACCTATTCTTATCACTTTTCCTGCGCCATGTCACTTTAAATCTGATTGGCCTGAAGAAAGCTTGATCTATCATGACTCCTATATTCTACAACTATATATAGGGATCCTTATAATTCAGAATTCACATCAAGAATTCTAACAAGAAGCCAGAGAAAGCTCATGAATCAAACGCCCGCAGATTTCTCTATAAGCAACAAGAATTCAAGAAATCAAGCATTCAATTTCAAGAATGCATCAAGATAAAGACTACCGAATTCAAGAATAAGCCCAAAAGCCCTTGATTCAAGTACAAGTAGAGATCAAGTTCAAGAAAAAATCTATATGAAGTTCAAATTCAAGTTCATCAAACCTATAAATCAAGATCAAGACCATCGAATTCAAGATCAAACTCAGAAGCCCTTGAATTCAAATACAAGTTAAGATTAAATCCATCATGTTTTTCAAGATTTAAGATCAAGCTAAAGAGCCCTTGAGTTTATATTTGAAAAGAAGAATCACAGAATTTATAGAGATTGTAGCACTGATTCATTGAAATAAAATACAACAATTGTTGCAATATTGTTCATTCCTTGAATAATAATTTTTCAACGCAACTTTTATTGTAATAGAAATTTTGGCACTCCTGATGTACTGTCAAAACACAGCACATTTGATGCCTAAAACCTAGAATTTTGTGTGTTCTCAATATTACTTTTATGGTTTTTATGTGTTTTTGTAGGAAATACAGGTTGGCTCAATTTTGGAAAAAATTACAGATTTTGCTGATTTTTAGGACTTACGGGACCATCTATGAGTTGTAGTCCAGTCTATGAGTCATAGAAGTGGTCTCGTATATATTTCTAGTGTTCGAAAGCTAAGTCTAAAAGTTTGAAGTTCAGCTATACGAGCCTCAGGTACGAGTCGTAGTCCTTTCTAAGGGTCGTAAAGGGTGGTATCGTAGCAAGTTCCAGTGTTGATCAAGATTGGACCAGGAAATGCAAATGTGGACTATGAGAAGGCAACACAAGTCATAGACTAGACTAAGACTCGTAGAGTTGTATTGTAGCAATGAAGTCCAAAATACAAGATGCTGACCATGAAAGCCCGATTACGACTCGTAGGCACACTACGAGTCGTAACTGTGAGCCATAGCAGATGCCGACCAATTTTTCTATTTAATTTAGGGACTTATTTGTAAATACTATAAATAATATATTTTAGGGTTTTAGTAGAGAGACACAGATTTTGAGGGTTGTACACATATTTTAGAGAGAACAAAATTGAGAGAGTAGATTCTTAGGGTTTATCTTTGGAGACTTAAATTTGGAGCTTAGATTCACTTATGGATTAAATACATTTTTCAAGCTTGTAATTCTAAATACAAAGTGGGTTTTAATGTTCTTCAATCTTCTTGGGTAAGAAATTTACTATGTCTTCTTTATTCATTGTTTATTTATTTTCCCAAGCTATGAGTAGCTAAACCCGCAACTTGGGTTGTGGGAACCATGAGAATCTATCATAGAAAACCCAGATTATTTGCACTTCTTGAGTAGGGTATTTGCATGTATTATCCATATCCCTTCATTTTGCATGTTGTTTAATGGTGGCCAATATTAAACCCCCTAATGTCATGATCCCGATCTAGGTAGTGATGAATAGGAAAAGGGAATGATTGAAAAGATTCAATGATGTGTTCTCATCTAATCAACCGAACTCGGCCAAGGAGAGGTTGACTGGGACAATGGATAATGGTTACTTTGGCATGCTATGAAAGCTGGCCAAGCACCATAGTAAAATTCGACCTTCACCTTCAGAAGAGGGCCGGAAGAACCTAAATTATCGTCCTACATGCAATGTCCTATTTGAGCTTGTGTTATCTGGGTAGATTAAGTTAGTGAATCATAGGGAACACAATTACCCAAATTGCTCTCCAATTTGAATGTCTCTCTATTTTCTTAGTTTAGTTTAATTTTCTACCAATCATTGCAACCCTCCCCTTTTTAGAGAATCAAATAGTTGATGTTTAAATTGATTATTAGTGAGCCAATTTCCTAAAGTTCGGTATTTCCTGTGGGATTCAACCCTAACCTTTGTTAGGTCTTTACTTTAATGATCGCTTTGAACTTGAAATAGAGGCGTATCTTGAACATTCATCAAGAAATAATTGCACCATTGCCGGGGAATACGACGATGCTTTGATTTGGTTTCACTAGTAGTTTAATTCAAATATTAATTTCTTAGTTCTGTTGTATTTTACTTTCATTTTTATTTTTATTGGTTTAGTTTCTTTGCAGGGTATACTAGGTGTGTATGCCCAATACAAGGAGTCGAAGCATTTCCTTAGCTTCAATTATTTAGAGATCCAACGTGTTGCAAGGAGAATGGCTCAAGCGAATGTTAATGTTGCACATACTTAATGCATATATACTTATGTTTATAATATATGTACATATAGACAGTGAATAAAGCTATAAATTAGAATGATGATATTGAGGATAGGGATGACAATCCACCACCAAGGGAGAATAGGCCACAACTTAGGGATTTCAATGAGAAAGCTTATAGATGCATGGAACCAATATCAATTAAATCCCATGGCCATAGATGTTATGGGAGCTTTAGTGTTGCAACCATTATCGACCAACACTAAGTTCACGGTGTCAAGTGTATTACTCCAAATGCTTCAAAATCATAGTTTCTTCACAGGTCTACCTTCTAAGGATCCTCATAGCCATTTGCATAATGTGGCTTTTGTGTGCAAAATGTGATAGGTATGCAAAATCTTTCTATGGATGTTATTGGGTTGCATGTGTTCCCTCTATCTCTTACCGGTAATTCAGCAATTTGGCTATCAAAACTCCCACAATGCTCAATCACTAGTTGGGCAAAATTGTAGAAAGCCTTTTAGGAAAGATACTTTCCAAGGTCAAAGAAGCTCAATTTGAAAGACTAAATTAACAATTTTGAGCAATTGTTGGGTGATTCCATTAGCACAACATAGGAGAGGTTTATAAAGTTCTTAAGAAGTGTTCCAGACTATAAGATCATGTATGATGCCTTAGTAGAGATTTTCTATCGGGCTTTTGATGAGAATGTCAAGCTTGTGCCGATACCATCATGGGAGGCATGTTCTTAGATCAATCGTTCACAAGGAATAACAGAGAGAATTGAGCAAGTAGTCAAGACCAACAGAGCATGAGGGCAAAGGGAGAGGGCTTCTACAAGGAGTTCATGTGCAATAAATTTCAATTTGGAGCAAGCTAAGATCAACGAGGAGATCATCTAACAACTTTCCAACTCCACTTATGTATGGACTTGGTGGTTAAGAAAAATCAAGAAAGAGTTCATGTGGTAGTCCGCCAACCTCTAGAGCGCCCATGTATGAGGAGCATTATTATAATGAGGACACTTACTTTGTTAGTAACCAAGCGGTGAGTTTCCATAACAATGCCCAAGGGTCTAATTCGGACTATTGGCGTCAAGGTTTCAAAAACCAAGTTTGGAACTATAACCAAAAGGGTGCTTATAGAGATAACCATAGGGGTTATTTTGAGAGAAATAGAGTTCCTGACTCTGAGTAGGGTAAAAGAGATGGATATAGAAATGGTTCTTATGTACCACCTCACAATTGTGATACTGGAGCTAGCAATCAAGGATTGAAGAGACATTTGACCAATTGATGAAAAAGGCCAAAACATAAGATGAAACTTTAAAGGGGATGAAGTATGATATTTCAAGTATCAATCAGAAAATAGAGTCTTATTCGGTGGCCATCAACCAATTAGAACAATAATTTGGTCAAGTGTCTACTCAATTAAATCAACACCAAAAAGGTACATTGCCAAGTAATAAGGTTCAAAACCCAATAAATGATGGGCATTGTATGGCAGTCATGACTAGGGGACGTAAGAGTAACATTGATCCTCCAATGCCAATAGTTGTGGATGATGAGCATGAAGATATAATTGTGGAAGAGGGTGTGAATGAAAGAGAAGAATACAACAAGGATGGGTAAATAGTGAAGTGGTTAAGGAGCTAGAGAGGGGTAAGACCATCCCAAGGCCTTCTTCTTGCTTTCCACAAAGCCTTAAGCAAAAGGAGGAGGATAGTAAATTCAAACATTTTCTCTCTATGTTGAAGCAATTATCCATCAACATTCCTCTTATTAAAGCATTGGAAAAAATGCCTGGTTATGCTAAATATATGAAAGATTTAGTGACTAAAAAGCGCATAGTGAGCTAAGAGCTTTAGCAAGAGCTCTAACATTGCAGTTCCATTACCACTTGATGCCTCGTGTAGTGTTTAAAAAGCTTGGTTTTGGTTCTCCTACTCCTACGAGAATGAGGTTATTAATGATGGATAGAACAATCAAGAAACTAGAGGGAATACTTTATTATATGTTAGTGAAAGTGGATAAGTTCATATTCCCAGCAAAATTTGTGTTTCTTGATTGTGAAATTGATTTTAAGGTCCCTATTATCTTGGGAAGACCATTTATGGCCACCGAGAGAGCCCTGATAGATATGGATTACAGTCAACTCAGGTTTAGGGTGAATGATGCAAAGGTGATTTTTGATATTCGCCAATCTATGAAGCATCCTGATGAACTAAAGAGTGAAGTTTGGGCTGTTGAGGAATTTTGAGCATTCAAAATGGTTGAGTCGTGTCGCGACATTAAATCAGGTGCTACTTGGGATGCAACAATAGAGATTTTGATATTTCACTTGTTTTTAAGTTCATTTTCATTTTGTGGATTCTTAAGTAGTGTTTTGACTGTGTGTTGATTATTGTTTTTAGACATTGGATTGGTTGTATTTTGGGATAATGGTGTGTTTTGAGAAGAATGTGCAGGCGTTGAACAAAATGGAAAAATTACAGAGATTTGCAGCTGAAGCAGTCTCTATAATCAGCCCTACAAGTCGTATTGCACTCTACGACTCATAGTCCTATCTCATGGAGAGTTACAATGATCATGTAAAGTTGGCACTCCAGCTACGAGCCAACTTTACGACTTATAGTTTAAGCTATGAGTCATGAATAGGGTTCGTAGTGTCCAGGTAAGTTTTGAAATTTTCCTAAGTGTTAAATGGTCTACAAGACAAAGAGCTACGAGCCGTCGTCCAAGCTATGACTCGTAGTCGGGATTTCGTAAACTCAACTTGGTGAATTTTAACAGCGACCCGATAAGGTATAAATAGGGGTCAAAATTATTTTGACCCCAATTTTAACCCTAATCGGCAAAAATTACCCCAATCCCTCTTCCCCATGCCTTTTCCGACTATTTTTTGACACTCAAACCCTTTTTCTAGTGAGATTTTTGCGACAACACCTAGGGTTTGTAGCTATCACTATCATCTTCTCCTTCCAAGTTCATCAGTGCTTGTGGTAAGTTTCTAATTTATTTATTATCATTCATCCATCTTGTTAAACTTGATAGAGTTGATGAATGCGTGAGGCTAGATGTTTGAGCATGATATTCTTAATGCATGTGATCTGCTAAGGCTAAACTAAGGTTGCCATTGAGTTAGTTGATCGATATGCCTAGAGTTTGGTGTTATATCCTTAAGATTTTAATCAATTGCTCGTGCTATCATGTGTCTTGTGTGATTTAACGGTTGCTATTGTGATATGGATGTCCATCAGTTTTCTGTTTCCATAAGAGCATGATCATGTAGGGTTAATCTGATGTTGCTGAAACCATTTGTTGGTCACTTCTTGATGTACTTGTTGAACTAGTTCCTTAATTAATTCTAAGTGTGATTGAATGATCTTGTTTTAAGTGATTTGGGGATGGTGATACGTGTTTATTTTTGAATGAGTTAGGGAAGATTAATTTGAGTGAGTATTCATTGCTATATTCTTTGATGATGGGGTAAATATTTTCTTTGAAATGATGTTTGGGGACTGGGCCATATTTTTATAATGTGAGTGCTTGCATGACTTGCTTCGATGTTGTTAGGGTTATTTTGAATTGTTCGTAAGGTCCAGTTGAAGTATTTTAGATACCTATTGCTTCCTACTATGGGAGACTTCTAGGACTCATAGATGGGTCTACGAGTCATAATTGCCTCTCATAGGAAGTGACAGTGACTTAAAATTCCTGAGTACTCATCATATGAGACCTACTTATGAGTTGTAGAGCCCTCTACGAACCGTATTTAGGTCTCGTGGACTCATGCCTATTTAAGTTAGCTCCCTGGCACCCCATATGAAACTAGCCTATGACTTATAGTCATGGCTATGAGTCGTAACTGCATCTCGTATGTAGTTCTAGTGTTTAATATTATCTTGCACCCCTGGTTTATGAGACCACAGTATGACTCATAGTCCTACCTAAGAGCCGTACTTGACTCTTCTAACAGCTGACTACAACTGATCCAAGTTACTTTTCTTATGTTTTTCTTTTGATCTTATCTTTCATTTGTTGATTGTTTAGGGTTAATTATGGTTGGCTTATAATTGTTTTCAGATATTATGGCCCCTAAAGGTAATCTTATAGCAATTAAAGCCTTGAAAAGGAAACTTGTTGATGAGCCTACGAATACTGACCATTCGTATGATAATCAAACTCAGCTGAGTGGGTTACTTGAGGCTCTTGATGTTCATCCAGACCTAAAGGCTGAGGTGCCTCAGACTAGGGCTACTGCAAATGCTGCTAAAACTTAGGTTCGAGATAATAGTCCCTTCCAGTCTGATAAGTAGGGTAATGGTGATGAGTCTGAGTAGAGTACACCACAGATGACTCCTTCAAGCACGGATTCTAGTTCCAAAGAGTCCTCCCAGGTCAGAGGAGATGCCCAGTCCTTGGTTGCCCAATCTACTTCTCAACACCGGATCTTAGAACTCACCAGTGGGGTGTCAAGGGCATGAAGACTATATTTGATGAGGGTTTAAAACAAAAGGGGCTAGGGAAGACCGTACTGTTAATTTATGAGGAGCCCCGATTTATTGATACTTGATTGAGCCATGTACTAGGACTTGTGGAAGCTATGACATGACGTGGGCTCAGGTGGTTGACTGCTAAGCTTGATAGTTATTCTCCAGTCATGGTGTGGGAATTTTATGCAGCCACCATACTTCATGGTCTTCCAAAGGGAAGAAACCTCTCAAGCAACCTAGATTGAGAGAGGTGTTAATGAGAGGACGGCGGGTCGAGACATAGGAGGAGACAATCTATCATATACTATTTTGTCCTACATATCGAGCACCAAGGTCTATAGCTGAGTTTGATCATAGATTGAGACAGATTAGGAGCGCAATAATTGTAACAAATTTGGTATAGAGGACAGAGCTGTTGAGATGGGTTGCCGGATAGATTGCTGAGCATGGTCCAGAGCCTGCTTGGGTTACTTCATATTCAGAGTATATTGTGAAGGCTTCCTTCTCCTTCCCCGCCAAGTTTTAGTGGGCCATCATCAGATCTCGCATCTGACCGACTTTCACAGATAATGTGCTTATATCGGAGTGAGCGGTTTTGGTAGCCAACATCTTAGTAGACTGACATTGATTGGGAAGACTTATAGCTGAGCAAATTCATAAGTCGGTGCTCAGGAGGACCACATGCATACCATTCCCGATTCTGATCTATAGACTCTGCCTAGCATCAAAGGTGGAGTTATCAGTTCATATAGATCCTCTCGTTAAACCTCTCAACACTTTAGATCCCAATTTGATTAAGGCTAATGAGAACCCCACGGTGCTTCAAAGGAGACAACCTCCTCCCATGCCCGAGCCAGGTTGAGGGTTCGACGATTGCCCCCCACCACTACTCCAGATTTGTTACTGATGATAAACGCCAGTAGCATGAGGCAGTCGATATTGAGCGGGGTCCTATTTCAGCTGCACCTATACTAGGGGCTTCTACATCATAGGTTCCCACACTAGCCATGGTTCACGTGTCCAATATTGCATTTCAGGCCATGATACAAAGGTTATCATGGACTGAGGCTCAGTTGTCTCGGCTCATGCAGTAGATTAGGCTATGGGTCCGGTAGACAATTGAGGACCTGGAGGCTCAACGCAAGGCATTCACTATTTCTACAGTTGATGAGTGTATTGCTATAGTGGATGCCCGTGTTAATGCCTTTAAGGACCAAGTACAGAAGAGACTAGCTGAGCCTCGGCCATCAAACTTGTCAGCCTTTTGAGAGGAGCTAGCAAAGTGTAAGACTAACTTGACTTCTTCATTAGCGGCTCCAGTTACAGTTCCCGAGTCTACACGTTTAGAGGAGCCACTATTTGATCTTTTTTCTTTAGAGGATCACGCACAACCTTCTCGCAGGAAAAGACCCCTTGTGGAGGGTGATGATACAGAGGAGCAGCAGGTGCATCAGAAAGCCTCCAAGATTGATAAGAAAGAGGCAAAGGATGATCTAGGGAAATTTTTAAGGGAATCGAGAGAAGAAGAATAGTAGAGACATGTCCAGAAGAAGGATAGATTGATGGATACTGGCTCACGCAGTGCGGTTGCTACACAGACTAACTCACCATAGAGAGATGATCAGCGGCAGCCAGAGTTTAGTGCTTAGGAACCAAGATATGTTTGTCCTTTTGACCCTTTGTATTTATTTTGATTTTGATATTGTACATTGTGGACAACGTATATTTCTTTTGATGGGATATGGGTAGCTATCGACTAGGATGAAGTCTGAGTAGATTTTAGTCCATACCTACCCAAATTTTGTTCTCGAGGTTTTCTTGCCTGTGTTCATTTTCCTCATGGATATTTAAATTTTTGTTGAATCGGCATGTGTAGGATGTCGTAGATAATATTTGTAGTATATAGTAGTTGAACTTATGACATGTATCTTGTTTTTGATATTTTATGCAATATTTTGAAAATTAGTACCCATCAAAATTTTTGTTTAATAGTTATATTGCAACCATGTATCGTTGAATGATTTGGCAATGTTGTTCTGATTAAGTGAGGGCAATTTGATACATGAAGCATGATCTATAAGTTTTTGTTAGCTATGTATGCAATGCCATGTATGTGTGAGCTGAGTTTGTTATGTTCTTGCATTGTTTGCTAATTCAGAACTTGCCTTGTTACTTTAAGTTGGACTAGAGATTGTTGATGTTCTGTCAAAATACAACATATTTGATGCCTAAAACTTGAGATTTTGTGTGTTCTCAATGTGATTGTTTATGCTTTTTATGTGTTTTTAGTGTTTCTTTTTGCAAAAAATACAGGTTGGCTAGTTTTTGGAAAAAGATGCTAATTTTCAGGAGCTACAGACCCCATTACGAGTCGTAGCCCAAGCTACGAGTCATAGAGGCTATCTCGTACCATTTTACAATATTTAAAAATAAAATCTAAAAATTTGAAGTCAGCTATACGAGATCAAGGTACGAGTCATAGTCCCTTCTACGACTCATAATTACTGGCCTAGTAGCAATAGACAATGTTGATCAAAATTAGACCAAGAATGCAAGTGTGGACTAGAGAAGGCACTATTGGTAGTGGACCATACTATGACTTATAGAGGTGTATCATAGCAGTGAAGTCCAAAATATCAAGTGCTGACAACGAAAGCCTGACTACGACTCGTAAGGCACCCTACGAGTCGTAACTGCTAGCCGTAGCAGACGGCAGCCAGATTTTCTAATTATTTTAAGGACCATTTTATAAATAATATAAATAGTATATTTTAGTATTTTAGGGAAGCTTCCATTCATTATTCAACAAGATACACAGATTTTAAAGAGGTTTGAGAGTAGAATTTTAGGGTTTATCTTTGGAGACTCAAATTTGGAGATTAGATTCACTTGTGGATTAATTTCATCATTCAAGCTTCTGATTCTATTTGCAAAGTGGGTTTCATTGTTCTTTAATTTTCTTAAGTAAGAAGTCTATCATATCTTGTTTATTCATTATTGATTTGTTTGCCTATGCTATAAGTGGCTAAACCCCACAACTTGGGATTGTGGGAACCATGAGTAGCTAGCTTAGAATACCCAGATTATTTGCACTTCTTGATTAGGGTATTTGTATGTATTTTTCTTTTTTTCTTCATTTTTCTTGTTGTTTAATGGTGGCCAACATTGAACCCCGCCTAGTGTCATGATCCCGATCAAGGTAGTGATGAATAGGAAAAGAAAATGGTTGACAGAATTCAATTGATTTCTTCTTATCTAATTAACTTAAACCGACCAAGAAGTGGTTGATCAAGATAATGGGTAATGGTTAGTTTGGCACACTATGGTAGCCGGCCAGACGCCATAGTGAAATTCGACCTTTACCTTTGTCCAAGGGTTAGAAGAACCTAAGTTACTATCCTGCATGCAATGCCCTAATTTAGGTTGTGTTATCTGGGGTGTTTAAGTTAGTGAATCGTGGGGAACACAATTTCCCAAGTTGCTCTCGAATTTGATGATCTCTCCATTTTTAGTAGTCTAGTTTAATTTTCTATCAATCATTGCAAAATCCCCCCCTGCCTTTTCTTGAGAATTGAGTTGTTTGATATTTGAATTGATTATTAGTGAATCAAAGTAGAAAAGCCCCATATTCCCTTAGGATTCGACCCTAACCTTGGTTAGGCTTTTTACTATTGACGATCACTTTATCCTCCAAGTGACAGGTACTGTTTGAGCGACATCAAAATTAATGGTGGTGTCACCGAGGAATATGGAGATGCTTTGATTTGACTTCACTAGTAATTAATTCAAGTATTGTTTTCTTAATTCTCTTGTATTTTACTTTTGCTTTTGTTTTTATTGTTAAGTTTCTTTTACATGGTATACTAGGTGTATGCCCAGTATAAGAAGCCAAGGCAGACCCTTAGCTCTAATTAATCTTGAGATCCAACATGTTGCAAGGAGAATGGCTCAAACAAACACGAATATTGTGGTTTATGAAGCCATGGACCGAAATGATGATGATGTTAGTAGAGAGAAAAATCCACCACCAAGAGAAAATAGGCCACACCAAAGCGATTTCAACGAGAATGCATAAGGATGGAGCCAATATCAATTGAATCTCAAGTCCATGGATGTCACAGAATCTATAGTGTTGCCACTATTACCGACCAACACTAAGTTCACAGTGTCAAATGGATTACTCCAAATGCTTTAAAACTGTGGTTTGTTTGCAGGGTTACCTTCTAAGGATCCTCATAGTCATCTTCATAATGTTGCTTTTGTGTGTAAGAGTGTGATGGGTAAGTAGAATCTTTCTATGGATGTTGTAGGGTTATGTGTGTTCCCTCTGTCTCTTACCAGTAGTGTAGTAGTTTGGTTGTCAGAACTCCCACAGAGTTCAATCACCAGTTGGGCAGAATTGCAAAGAGCTTTCTTAGAGAGATGCTTTCCAAGGTCAAAGAATCTTAAATTATAGGATCAAATCAATAACTTTGACCAATTGCCGGGTGATTCCATTATCATAATATGGGAGAGGTTCACCAAATGTTTGAGAATGGTTCTAGACCATAAGATCGTGGATGATGCCTTAGTGGAAATTTTCTAGTGGGCTCTAGATAAGAATAGTCAAGCTTGTGCTAATACCATCATAGGAGGCATGTTCTTAGATCAACTGTTCACAAGAATAGCAGAGAAAATGGGGCAAGTAGCCAAGACCAATAGAGCATGGGGGCAAAGAGAGAGAACTTTTACAAGAAGCTCATGTGCGGTGAGTATTAGTTCGGAGCAAGCTAAAATCAATGAAGAAATCATGCAACAACTAGCTCAACTCCGCACATGTATGGACTTAGTGGTTAAGCAAAATCATAAGAGAGTTCATACGGTGATACATCAACCTCATAGAGCGCCCATGTATGAGGAATACTATTTTGATGAAGATGCTTGCTTTGTTAGAGATCAAGCGGTGGGTTTTTAGAACAATGCCCAAGGGTCCAATCTAGACTATTGGCATCAAGCGTTCGAAAATCAAGGTCAAAACTACAACTAAGAGGGTGCACATAGAGATAACTATGGTGGTTATTTTGAGAGAGATAGGGTGCTAGAAGCCAAGCGGGGCTGAAGAGATGGGCATAGGAATAGTTCTTATATGCCTCCTCATAATCGTGATATAGGTTCTAGTAGTTCAAGGATAGAAAATATGTTTGACAAGTTGTTAAAGAAGGCTGAAAATAAAGATGAGACTTTGAAAGGAATGAAATCGGATATCTCAAGTATCAACCAAAAAATAGAGTCTCACTCGGTAGCCATCAAGCAATTAGAACAACAATTTGGTCAAGTATCTATTCAGTTGAACCAATGTCAGAAAGCTACTTTACTGAGCAATACGGTTTAAAATCCTAAGAATGAGGGACATTGCATGATGGCTATGACAAGGAGCAGAACGAGTACCATTAACCCTCCAATGCCGGTGGTTGTTGATGTAGTTTGTGAAAAGAGTGTTGATGACAAAGCTGAGGTTGCGAGAAGATGGTTTGGCCAGCAATGGGGTGAGAGGTGAAGTGGTGAAGGAGCAAGAAAAGAACAAAATTATCCCAAGACCTCCGCCTCCTTTTCTCCAAAGACTTAAACAAAAGGAGGAGGGTGGTAAGTTCAAACATTTTCTCTCCATATTGAAACAATTGTCCATTAACATTCCTCTTATCGAAGCATTAGAGAAAATGTCATGGTATGCTAAATATATGAAGGATTTGGTGATGAAAAACACATGGTAAGCCAAGAGCTCTCACATGAGCTCCAACATTGTACTGCCATAACCACTAAATCTTTTATCCAAAGAAGGGAAGATCCTGATGCATTTACCATCCCTTGTACCATCGGCGATGTTGAGTTTCCAAAAGCATTATATGATTTGGGAGCAAGTATCAATTTGATGCCTCTTATCGTATTTAAAAAGCTTGGTTTGGCTTCACCTACTGCAATGAGAATGAGGTTATTGATGGTGGATAGGATGATTAAGAAGCTGGAGGGGATCCTTTATGATATGTTAGTGAAAGTGGATAAGTTTATATTCTTGGCTAAATATTAAATCAAGCGCTACTTAGGTGGTAACCAAAGAGATTTTTTGGTATTTTGGCATGTTTTTGTAGTTCTTTTCAGTTTTTCCACTGTGAATTACTTGTCGGTTTTAGTTTTGATTGATTGTTTTTAGACATTGAATTGGTTATAGGTTGGTATGATAGTGTATTTTTAGATAAGAGTGCAGGTTTTGAACAAAGTGGAAAAATTATAGAAAATGGCAGTTGAAGCTGCCTCTATGGATAGGCCTATGAGCTGTAGTGGAAACCACGACTCATAGTGCTGCCCCTTAGAGTAATAGTGGTCATATGAGTTTACCACTCTCACTACAAGCCAAATTTATGACTCGTCATCTAACTACGAGTCATAAATGGGGTTCATAGTGCCCAGGTAAGTTTTCAAAAATTTTCTAAGTGTTGACTGCTCTACGAGACCAAGACCTAGGGGCTATAGTTTGACCTACGAATCGTAGTCAGGGTTTCATAGACCCAACTCAATTGATTTTTAAAATTAACCCTTTAAGAGTTAAATAGGGGTCAAAATCATTTTGACCCCATTTTAACCTGGAGCATGGTAAAATTACCCCAAAATCCTTCTTCCCTTTCCCATTCGATCATTTTCTCCGACCATTCCATCATTTTTTTGGCGAGTTACTCTGGAAACTAGGGTTCTTCTTCTCATTTTGCCTGCTCTAATTCATCCACTCTTAAGGTATGTATCTTGGCCTTTTTTACCCCCCTAAGTTTCATTTGATTTAGATGATGTGAATAAGTATGGCGATTGTCATGTATACCAAAGCATATCAGAGTTTTATGTGATGGCATTGAGAAGGAATTAGGGTTATTGTGAATCAAATTAATCGTGTTAACCCTAAGTTGAATAACTTGTTTGTGTTGCTATAATTCGGTGTTCATGCTATATTGGCTATTGTTGATTTATTGAAGTAGTATTGAGTTGTTATTACCCATTGATTTTGAAAATTCGTTGTAGAATGATACTGTGCGGATAAGTATTGATGAGGTTGGAGTACTAGATTGACAACTTAGTAATGTGCTTGTTTACTTATTTCCTCAAATTGCTCTAAATGTGAGTGAATGATTGTTTTGTATGATTTGGGAATGGTTACATGAGTACATGTTTGAATGAGGGGGGAAATGGATTTTATTGTGTATTGATTTCTATAACTGTGTTGATGGGGGTGAAATTAACATTGAAATCATGTTTAGTGTCCTGGTTGAGTTGAGTGCCACGTTTTTGCTTCGATGCTATTTTATTCATGTTGAATTTTTCTGGAGGTCCATGTGCTGAGATGATATTTATTTTAGGTACCTATTACCTCCTACTACGAGTGTCTCCTATGACTCGTAGAAGGGTCTATAAGTTATAGTTTCCTCTTGTAGGAGTTAATAGTGACTTAATATTTTTGATAACTTACTATACAAGACCCACCAACGAGTCGTAGAACCCTCTAGAAACCGTAGTTGGGTCTCGTGGACTTGTGCCTGTATGAATTTTGTATTCTAAAACCTTATATGAGACCTGTCTATGAACCGTAGTCAAGGCTACGAGTCATAACTGTGTCTCGTACCTAGTTTTAGTGATTAAAGTTTTCATGCGCCTTTAGATTACGAGGCCGTAGTACGACTCGTAGTCCTAACTATAGGTCGTATCTGCAGCCCGTATATGCCATCTGCAACTGATTCATGTCATTTTTTCTTTTGTTTTTGCTTTTCTTTTTGTATTTGTTTGGGGCTAGTGATGCTTTATTTGTGAATATATTCAGGAGTTATGGCCCCTAAAAATAGAAGTGCAGCTATTAAAGCTTTTAACTAGAGACTTGTTGACGAGAGTTTGGACAATTAACACTCAGATGGATCTAATAAAGTCCCCAATGTCTATCTCGACCCAGAGGCACTGGTGCCTCAGACTAGGGCAGCTGCTGCATGAGC
Organism: Solanum virginianum; assembly: GCA_000787875.1. Classification (NCBI taxonomy): domain Eukaryota; kingdom Viridiplantae; phylum Streptophyta; class Magnoliopsida; order Solanales; family Solanaceae; genus Solanum; species Solanum virginianum. Next base: position 29,051 of record DF362917.1, read on the forward strand.
TGCTTAAACCCCAATGCAAGTAGACAATACCTCCCAGTCTGATGAGGAGGGAAATGAGGATGGGTCTGAGCGGAGTTCGCAACAGATGACTCCTTCACGTATGGAGTCTGATACAGAGGAGGCACACTAGGACGGAGGAGATGCCAAGTCCTCGATTGCCCTATCTATTTCTCTAACGAATTCTCAGGCTTATCAATGGGCTGTAGAGGGGATGAAAGCGATATATGATGAGGGGTTAGAGTCAAAGGGACAGGGGAAGCCAGTATGATCATTTTATGAGGAGCCCCCACTGATTAACACAGGACTGAGCCATGTTCCCAAACTAGATGGTGACATGAGATGACATGGGCTCAGGTGGTTGACTGATAAGCTTGGATGGTACTCCTCACTCATGGTGCAGGAATTTTATTTAGTTTATGCTGCGACCATTCTTCAGGATCTTCCCAAGGGGAAGAAACCTCTTGAGCAGTCCAGATTGTGAGAGACATTGGTGAGAGGCCGGCGAATCGACATATTAGAGGAGACGATCCGCTGCGTATATTTTGGTCCCACATACCAAGCACTATGTTTTATAGCTAAGTTTGACCGGAGACTATACCAGTTTAGGGTAGCTATGATTGCCAAAAATATAGTACAATAGATAGAGGTACTGAGATGTGTTGCCAGCCACATCGCCGAGCGTGGTCCAGAGCCTACATAGGTCATAATGCATTCTGAGCCTATAGTGAAGGCTTCCCTCTCATTTCCCACCAAGTTTTGGTAGGCCATTATTCAATCTCGCATCCAACCAACCCTGACAGATAATGTGATTACATCAAAGTAAGTAGTTCTATTAGTTAGCATCTTAGCTGGCTATGGTATTGATTTGGCATGACTTATAGTAGAGCAGATATATGAGTTGGCACCCAGGAGGACCACGTGCATGCCATTCCTGGTGCTGATCCACAGACTCTACATAGAGGCGAATGTGGAGGTTTTGCTTCAGATAGATCCTATGGTCGTGGCCCTTCATACCATTAATCCCAGACTGATCAAGGCTGATAAGAACCCCGTGGCACTTTAGTAAGCACAACTTTCTCCCATGCCCGAGACATTCATATCAGAGCCATAAGTCGAGGGTTTGACGACTGCCGCCGCTACTACTCTAGCTGCTACTACTGATGATAGACCATAATAGCCTGTAGCAGTCAACATTAAGAGAGGTCCCACTAAAGTTGCACCTGCACTAGAGCCATCTACGTCACATATTCCTTCCACAGAATCCCTGTTATGTCAGTTATTGCTTTGTAGGCTATGGTGTAGAGATTATTATGGACTGAGGCTCAGTTGTCTCAGCTTATGTGATAGATTAGGCCTTGGGTCCGACAGACCGTTTAGGAGTCAGAGACTTAATGCAAGACAGTCACCAAATGCATAGTTAAGCAATGTATTGCTATGGTGGATGCCTACATCGACGCCTTTGAGGAGCAAGTACAGAAGAGACTAGCCGAGGCCCGGCCAATAAACCTGTCAATATTTTATGAGGGGTTGATGAAGTTTAAGGTTAACTTGATTACATCATTAGTGGCTCTGATTACAGTTCATGAGCCTACACCTGTAGATGAGCTACTATTTGATATGTTTGTGTCAGAGGATCCCCCACCGCATGCTCACGGAAAGAGACCCCTTGAGAATAATGATGCAGCGGAGTAACAGATGCGACGAAAGACCTCTGAGGTTGATGAGGATGCATTTGGGCTTGTCTTACGGGTATCGAGAGATGAAGAATAGCAGAGACAAGCCCAGGAGCTAGACAGAGTGTTAGATATTAGCTCGTCCAGTGCGGCTGTGGCGCGGACTACCCCTTTTAGAAGGAGATGCTCAGAGGCAGCCAGAAATTGGTGCTTAGGAATTATACTATGTTTGATTTTTGACCCCTTATGCTTATTTTGTTTTGTACATTACATTGCAGACAAAGTACATTATTTTTGGTGGGGTGTGGGTAGCTATGGACTAGGGTGAAGTCTGAGTAGCTTTTAGTCCGTAGCGATTCCAATTTTTGATCTTGATATTTTCTTCCCTGTGTTCTTTGCCTCATGGATGTTTTATTTTCAATTAAACCGGCATGTTTAGGAGTTGTAGATAATATTTGTAGTATATGATATTTAAACTGTTGGCATATATCTTCTTTTGTTGATTTTTGAAATATTTTAAAAAATTGGTACCTATGAAAATTCTGTTGATTAGTAGTTATGTTGCAATCATGCATGTTTGAATGATTTGGCAATGTTTGTTATGATTAAGTGAAGGCAAGTTGATTCTTGAAGCATGATTTGTGAGTCTTTGTTGGATATGTGTGCAATGCCATGTGCGTGTGAGCTAATTTTGTTGTATTTGGTGTACTGATTCAGAACTTACCTGGTTACACTGAGTTGGACCGAAGATTTTATGGATTAGGAAGGGATCTTAGGTCCTTATTCTTTGATTTAGTCCATTTTTGCCCAAATGACCAACCAAATGAAAGAGTTTATCCCTTGTTCCAAATGTTTTAGCCTTACATGTACCTTTTTTTTCTTAACACCTAATTAGCCTAATCTTGTCTAGTGAAATACCTTGACATTAGCCCTGGTCTACCCTTGAGTATTCTGAACCTTAGCTGAAGCAAAATGCTTAAGTTGAGGGTGGCTACCCAAAAGTTGTCCTGGTTTAGGGATCTGATATTGTGTACTTCACCATAGGCTAAAAGCCTAAGTTGAAGGTGATGTGTTTAAGGTATAATAGCGAAAATGAGGTGGTGAGTTGGGAATAAGAGAAAGAATAGAAATTCATGTTCCAGGTGAAAAAAAAGTGGAAAGATGCCTTAGAATGAGTTGAAAAAGCAAAATGAGTTTGAAAATAAGGCATAAGCTGAAAAATGAATAGAAAATACCCGGGGAAGCTTTAAGGTGAAGAAAAAGGGAGAATAAGTTGAGAATGATTGAGTTGGTGAGGTGAAAGTGTTGAAAAGCATGGTTCAAGGTGGGCCCTTAGTCACTAATTGTCCGAAATGTCATACCAAAGCCCCATAAGCCTACGTTATAAGGCTATGAAGTCCTAAAGTGATCCTAAATTAGATTAGTCGACCGTCCAGTTTATGACTATATGGGCTAGCCTATGGTATTGGTCATCACGAATGAATCTCATTTGTGAGAATGAGTATGCTTGCACAGTCCCTTGACCAACTTCTGAAAGCATATTGAGTGTTAAGAAGGGACCTTTTTTCTGTGAGGGCATTTGCATTGAGTGTGAATTGTTGATACTCCTTAACTTGTCATAGCTGGATTGTCAAATGTATCAATATGTTATGGTTTGCTTATTTGCTACATGATCTGGTTTTGAAAAAGTTGTTATGGTTACCTGAGTAAATTTGAGGATGGTACATGTTATTAGGTTAATTATTGTATGTTGCTTTATTATATATCTAGATTGAGTCATTGCTTGAGGACAAGCAACAATTCTAAGTTGAGGGTCTTGATGTGCTGCCAAAATACAACACATTTGATGCCTAAAACCTGGATTTTGTGTGTTCTTAATGTGACTTTTTATGGTTTTTATGTGTTTTTTGTGTTTGTTTTTTTAGAAAATACAGGTTGGCTTGATTTTGGGAAAAGGTGCAGATTTTGCTGATTTTCAGGATCTACAGAGCTCATTATGAGCCGTAGCCCAAGCTACGAGTCATAGAGGCTATCTTATACTAGTTAATATTGTTCAAAAACAAAATCTAAAAATTTGAAGTCAACTATACGAGCTCAAGGTATGAGCCATAGTCCTTTCTATGACTCGTAATAGGTGGCCTCATAGCAATCGACAGTGTTTTTCAAAATTTAACGAATTAATACAAATGTTTACTATGAGAAGGCACTACGAGTCATGGACCACACTACGACTCATAGAGGTGGATCGTAGCAGTGAAGTCCAACATATCAAGTGCTGACAATGAAAGCTCGACTACGACTCGTAAGGCATCCTACGAGTCGTAACTGCGTGCCATAGCAGATGCCGTCCAGATTTTCTAATTATTTTAAGGATCTTTTTGTAAATAATATAAATAGTATATTTTAGGGTTTTAGGGAAGATTTCGTTCATTATTCAACAAGGTACACAGATTTTAGGGAGGTTAGAGAGTAGTATTTTAGGCTTTATCTTTGGAGACTCAAATTTGAAGATTAGATTCACTTGTGGATTAATTTCATCATTCAAGCTTGTGATTCTAATTGCAAAGTGGGTTTCATTTTGCTTCAATTTTCTTGGGTAAGAAATCTACCATGTCTTCTTTATTCATTGTTGATTTGTTTGTCCAAGCCATGAGTGGCTAAACCCCACAACTTGGGGTTGTGAGAACCATGAGTAACTAGCTTACAAAACCTAGATTATTTGCACTTCTTGAGTTGGATATTTGCATATATTGTAAATTTTCCTTTGTTTTGCTTGTTGTTTAATAATGGCCAACAATGAACCTCGCCTAGTGTCTTGATCTCGATTAAGATAGTGATGAATAGGAAAAAGAAATGGTTGATAGAATTTGATCAATTTCTTCTCGTCTAATTAACCAAACTCGGCCAAGGAGAGGTTGACTGGGACAATGGGTAACATTTAATTTGGCACACTATGGTAGCCGGCCAAGCGCCATAATGAAATTCGACCTTCACTTTGCCCAAGGGTTGGAAGAATCTAAGTTACCTTCCTGCATGTAATGTCCCAATTTAGGTTATGTTATCTGGGGTGTTTAAGTTAGTGAATCATGGGGGAACACAATTTCTGAATTTGCTCTCCAATTTGATTATCTCTCCATTTTAGTAGTCTAGTTTAATTTTCTATCAATCATTGCAACCACCCCCACCCCCACTTTTTTGAGAATTGAGTTGTTTGATATTTGAATTGATTGTTAGTGAATCAAAGTGGCAAAGCCCCATATTCCCTTGGGATTCGACCCTAACCTCGGTTAGGTTTTTTTACTATTGACAATCGCTTTATCCTCCAAGTGAGAGGTTACTATTTGAGTGAGATCAATTATATGGACTAGGAAGGGATCTTAGACCCTTGTTCTTTGAATTAGTCCACTTTGGTCTAAAATGACCAACCAAATGAGAAATTCATCCCTTGTTCCAAATATTTGAGCCTTACATGTAACACTTCTTTCATAATACCTGGTTAGCCCAGCCTTGTTTAGTGAAATACCTTGAGATTGGCCCTGGTCTAGTGAGCCCACTTTTTCCTAAAAGATCTACCACATGTATTAGTGAACCCCTTATTCCAAATGTTTGAGCCTCTCATACACTTATTCTTTCTTGACACCTAGCTAGCTTAGCCCTGTTTTATGAAATACCTTGATATTGGCCCTGGTCTATCCTTGAAAATGTGAACCTTGATTGAGGCTGAAAGCCTAAGTTGAGGGTGGCTACAAGTGGTGGCCCTGGTTTGGGGAATAGATATTGTGTACTTCACCTCAAGCTAAAAGGCTAAGTTGATGGTGACCTTTGTTATGGTCAAGTAATGAAAATGAGGTGGTTAGTTCAGAAATAAAGAAAAAAATGAAAAGTCATGAGCTGGGTGAGGAAAAAGAAAAGAAAAGTGTCTTGGATTGAAGAGAGTTGCAAAAATGATGTTCAAAAATAAGGCACAACTGAAAAAGAGAATGGAAGCACCTAGGCAAAGCTTAAAATAGGAGAATAAAGATGGATTTGGTGAAATTGGTTGGGTTAAGAAAGTAAAAGTGTGGGTAAACATGGTTCAAGGATAGCTTGTGGTCACTACTTGCCTAAAATGCCACACCAAAGCTCCATGAGCCTATGTTACAAGCCATTAAGTCCTAAAGTGATCCAAATTCACTGTGTCACCAATCTAGAAGTTAAGTATAGAGGCAAGTCTATGGTGTTAGTCATTTTGCATGAATTTTATTTGTGAGAGTGTGAATGCTTGCTCAGTCCCAGAAATCTAAATGCTTTTTGAGTGAGTAAGAGGGACTTTTTTTCTGTGAGGACATTTGCACTGCTTAATTAGCATATGACTGACATAATGATTATGAACAGTTGATGCTCCTTAGCTTATCATAGTTAGGTTGCCAGATACATCCTTGTGTTTTTGTTTTGCTTAGTAGCTTTACAATCTTGTTTTGAAAATGAAAGTTGGGTACCTAAATTAGAGTGAATGATGTATATGTCATTAGTATAACTACTATGTGTTTCTCATTGTCTATGTAGATTGAGTCATCACTTGAGGACAAACAACAGTTCTAAGTTGAGGATGTTGATGTGCGTTCAAAATACAACACCTTTGATGCCTAAAACAAGGGATTTTGTGACTTCTTAATGCGATTTTTTATAGATTTTATGTGTTTTTGTGTTGTTATTGTATAAAAAGTAGGTTGGCATGATTTTGGGAGAAAATTGTAGATTTTGTTAAAGAGCAGGACATACGATCTCACCTATGAGTCGTAGCCCAAGCGACAAGTCGTAGGGTGATCTCGTAGCAAGAAACAAAGAGCAAAAATCAAAGATCTACTAAGTGGAGGTCAGCCCTACGAGGCCACTCTATGAGTTATAAGTCTCTCTATGACTCGTATAGGTAGACTCATAGCAAGAAATAGAGAGCCAAAATTTTGAACCAAAAATTGAAGGCCAAGATTACAAGAGGAGTATACGAGTTGTAGCCCAAGCAACAGCTCATACCAGTGGGTCATAATAGTCAAGCCCAAAATGTCCAGTACCAGATATAAACCACGATTATGACTCGTAGGTTACCCTACGAGTCGTACCTGCGAGTCGTACCTATTGTAAGCTATCTTTTTTGTCTAATTTTTAGGGTTAAGTTTGTAAATGTTATAAATACTTTATGTTAGGGTTTATTTTATGGGAGATTTGAAATTGGAGACATTGAATATTCTCTCTAGAATATTTTAGGGTTTTTAGTGTAGATTCTCATTTTCTATTGGAAAACCCACTTTTGGGGATTGCAAATCCTATATTGTATTCATTCTCTATCTATCAAAGCTTGTGGTTTACAATTTGTGGTGGTATTCTTCTTCATTACTTTGGGTAAAATTCTCAACTATGTATTTTATTTGCATTTT
>DF362916.1:7254-20029 GCA_000787875.1 Solanum virginianum
ATTCTTTACTGCCTTAATCTTTTGGGAATCACCTTAGATAACCTCACCAGACACAACGTACCCCAGAAATACCACAAATTCCAACCAGATCTTATACTTAGAAAATTTAGCATATAATTGCTGATCCTTAAGGGTCTGAAGGATACTCTAAGAAGGTCTGCGTACTCCTCCTTGTTACGGGAGTAGATTAGTATATCATCTATGAACACAATAACGAACATATCTAGGTACAACCTCAACACCCAAAGAGGATACTTGTTCTTAATTGTAACCTTGTTCAACTGACGGTAATCTATGCACATCCGTAGAGAACCATCCTTTTTACGCACAAAAAGAACTGGAGCACCCCACGGTGAGACGCTTAGTCTAATGAAACCCTTATCTAAGAGATCTTTCAGCTGCAAATTTAAATCTTTTAGCTCTGAAGGAGCCATATGGTATGGAGGGATAGATACAGGCTGAGTATCTGGAAGAGTATCTATCCCATAGTCTGTCTCCCTATCAGGAGGGACTCCGGGAAGATCCTCAGAAAAGACTTCTAGAAACACATTCACAATGGGGACAGACTGAAGAGATGGTTTCTCGACACGAGAATCCTGAACTCTGACTAGGTGATATATACACCCCCTTGGAGATTAACTTTCAGGCTTTGAGATATGAGACAAACTGACCCTTAGAAAATACTGAGCTACCCCTCCACTCTACGATTGGTTCGTTAGGAAACTGAAATTTGACTACCCTGGTTCTGCAATCTATGGAGGTATACCCAACATGAAGCTAATCCATGCCTAGGATGACATCAAACTACCATGTTTAACTCCACCAAATCAGCTATAATAGTCTTATGATAAATGGAGACTGGACAGCCCCTATAGATTCTTTGTGCTAAAATAGACTCTCCAGTGAGAGTAGAAAAACTGAAAGGCTCAAGAAGACATTTTGTATTGACCCCAAACTTCACAGCTAAATATGGGGTTACAAATGATAATGTGGCTCCTGTGTCCAATAATGCATAGACATCATAAGTAAAGATTTTGAGCATACCCGTAACCATATCTGGTGAGTTCTCCTGCTCCTGTCTGGTGCCCATGGCAAACAAGCGGATTGTGGCCCTGCTTGTCCCTGCTGTAGTACCTCTGTGAGGTGCCCTACCCTGTGGTGCTGAAGAGACTATCTGTGATCTGGTATCTCTCATATTTTGCTTTCCCATAGGGAAATCCTTCAAGAAGTGCTAGACTTGATCACATTTGAAACAACCATTTGTGCCCATAAGGCACTCTCCAGGACGAGACCTACCACACTTACCACAAGTAGGATAACAGTTTGATCCTTGAGCTACGGTACCCTGTGACTGGCTGCCCGGAAACCTGTGATGCTGTGATCCCTGCTTATTCCTGACCCTCGGTGCAGGTGTACTAGCGGATGAAGGTACTTGTTCGGCTGTCTTAGGCTGGAAAGATGAGTGACCTCCATCTCCAGTCCCTCTCTTGCCTATCTCCTGGTCTGATGTCTTGACCCTCTTGCTCCTGAAATCCTCCCTATCTTACATCTTCTCCTCCTCTACCTGTTGCACATATGTCATCAAATGGGCTATATCTATATCCCAATCAACATCACATTCTTGCCCTTCTCTTAGTCATTCGAGAGAGCCCAGACACGAAGAGATCCATCCTAGTACGCATGTCTGCCACTGTAGTCGGAGCGTAACGGGACAGCTGAGAAAACTTGAGGTTGTACTCCTATACACTCATATTCTTCTATTTCAGATTCAGAAACTCCCTTACCTTAGCCTGCCTCATCTCCCTAGGGAAGTACTGTCCCAAAAAGGCCTCATCAAACACCGCCCAACTAATAGTTGGCGCCCCATCTGCGTTGCTCCCTTTCCACTAATCGAACTAGAGTCTAGCTGCCCCCTTGAGCTGATAGGCAGCCAACTCAACCCACTCAACATCACCTATACGCATTACGTGAAACATCTTCTGGAACTCTTTAATGAAGTTCTCAGGATCCCCCTTCACATTGGACCTCGTGAATTCTGGTGGGTTCATCCTCAGGAAATCCCTAACTTTGGCAGTATCAGACCCATCATTTCTGCCATCTCTCTGGCGACCTCCCTGAGTAGCGACTACCTGAGCCAAAGTCTTAATGGCCTAGCGAAGCTCAACATTGGTGATGTCTGCTTGCTGTGGCTGCTCCATAGGCACAGTTGGACCTCTAGGTTCCTCAGGAATTCGGCAAGGCTGGTTTGTGTTTCTCCTGGTTGGGCGCCCTCTGCCCCTTACTGGTCCATTAGCTCTGCGAAGAGGCATGATCTGAAAGACAAGGCGTGAACACACGAGTTAGAAAGGACTTCACTGAGATACACTCTAAAGTACGAGACAAGGAATAACAAGTAATATTGACACTTCCTAATATCCCGTAGCCTCCTTATTATAGATGTGGCGCGCTTCACACCCATAATACAGACTCTACTAGATACGATTCCATAGACTCCCTAGGACTCTTGAACTTTGTGCTCTGATACAAAGTTTATCACCCCCCGAGCCTACACCCTGGACATGGCTGACACTTGAAAACTATTTCTGATCCCATAGTCTGTCTCCCTATCAGGAGGGACTCCGGGAAGATCCTCAGAAAAGACTTCTAGAAACACATTCACAATGGGGACAGACTGAGGCCTGGCTACTTACTTAGAGGAAGACTTAAACAACATTGGAAAAGCTATAAAAGTAACAAGCTTATTTATAAATTGTCTGCATAAGCTGAATGTAAAAGTGCATAAGCACTGACAAATGGGGACTAGAATATTAAAACATGGTCTTTGGAACCTCTACTAAAGTTGTCTGAAAGGACTACTGGGATAGGCCCCAAGTAACTAGAACTAAAAATAAATATTGCAGAGAAATATGATAACTCAAGAGCCTCGGACTGAGAAGAGGCCTCACCCAAAAGACTGGAAACTATCAGGTTCTCCACGAAGTGGCTTCTGAGGAAATCTGTCACCTGTATCATGAAACGATGCAGGTCCTACTGACATCAGTATGTGGTATGTACGGTATATAGGATGGCCAAAATATTTAATCAGAATATCACGATACTTCTCAAAAAGACATAAATATAACTTATAATTAAATAACAATGATAATATATACTGTGTATGCTGAAAATAACATGCTGAAAACTAGTAAGTAAAACATATCTTCTTAACTTGGGGAGGTTCTCTAACCGACAACCACCACTATGAGCTTTGTGGATACAATATCTTGTCCACGCTACCAGAGCCATCCCGTACTTTGCCAGGGTAGGGGACGAAGAACTAGGGTAGTGGATCCATCCCAAACTGGGTCATCTCAGTGGCTAATGAGGAAGGTACCATGGTACAACCCTATCCTATACTGGCTACATAGTTTATGAGTTTGAGTAATTAATTCTACTCTCACCCAGGTACCATGGTACAACCCTATCCTATACTGGCTACATAGTTTATGAGTTCGAGTAATTAATTCTACTCTCACCCATATCTGTGCTCAATACTACTCCCAAAATGATCTTTATATAGCTCATACTTAAAGACTTGAAATTCTTAAAATCTAGTTTATTCAGGGACTTAGCCCAACTTACTACTTAGCTTTCTCAACTAAGATCTTTAACTTTACTGGAACTAGTATCTTTCACATATTTCAAACATGCTAGGTTACTCAACTAAAGTGCCAAGAAATCTTCAAGAAAATACTTTTTAACTTGATTTAAACTATACATATGCTAGCTTTTCTTTTCTTGAAATAAATTTAAGATTTTCAAGAATACATAATTTACAGTAATTATTGTACAACCATGCAACTTCACACTAAAATTAGCAAAAGACATGATTTCATATAAAAAAGAGTGCATAAACCAATGTCTGGATAGAATTTACTAATACGAGATGAAAATTCTTGATATTATGGTTTAACTAGAATCTTGTATGGAATTGGAAATTTTTAATTACCAAAATAATAATAATATAGACTTTTAAAAGGCCTTACATATCTGGGAATGACTTCTTGAGGAATTGGAAAGAATCACTAAGCCCTACTATCGTTCTTGAATTTCTTGAGCGTGATTGAGAGGGTTTTCTTATTTTGAGAGAATGAAAGAGTAAACATGGGTTTTTTGGACTAAATATGACTTAAAACTGCTTATTTTATTATTACGAGGGTGTGAGAAAGGTCAAAATTGCCCCTCCCATTAAAAGAAGAAAATCAGCCTCCATTTGTACTAGTACGCAACGCGCACTAGTGTAAAATGGCCATTTTTAGCGAATTTTTCCGTTTCGTCAAATTTTTGAAAAAGCCCAAGTACGGTTCCACGTTCCTAGCGCATCGCGGAAGGGGCGTGGAAACCTCACTGTTTTTGATTTTTTTGAAAAAAAATAATTCGAGTTTTTTCGCGTTAAAAATGAGTCAAGACCATTTTCTGACTCAATTTTTTACACTGACTGCAAATCTAGTCTCGGATTTGCAATCGGGGCATGGGAAGACACGTTACGCATAAGGTCAATTCTAGGGGTATTTTCGTCTTTTCACCAGGTCTTACACTTGCCTTCAACGTGACAAGTTAAATCATTTTGGAGAGTCACTCGCCTTCAACGTGACAAGTCAAATCATTTTGGAGCGTCACTTGCCTTCAACGTGACACATTAAATCATTTTGGAGAGTCACCGCCTTCAACGGACAAGTTAAATCATTTTTGGAGAGTCACTCGCCTTCAACGTGATAAGTCAAATCATTTTGGAGCATAACTTGCCTTCAACGTGACAAGTTAAATAATTTTGGAGCGTCACTAGCCTTCAACGTGACACGTTAAATCATTTTGGAGAGTCACTCGCCTTCAACGTGACAAGTCAAATCATTTTGGAGCGTCACTTGCCTTCAACGCGGCAAGTCAAATAATTTTGGAATGTCATTTCCTTCAGTGTGATAAGCTAAGCTATTTTGGAGAGTCACTAGCCTTCAACATGACAAGTTAAATAATTTTGGAGCGTCACTGCCTTTAGTGTGACGAGTTAAGCTATTTTGGAGAGTCACTAGCCTTCAACATGACAAGTTAAATAATTTTGGAGCGTCACTGCCTTTAGTGTGACGAGTTAAGCTATTTTGGAGAGTCACTTGCCTTCAACGTGACAAGTCAAATAATTTTGGAGCATTACTTGCCTTCAACGTGACAAGTTAAATCATTTTTGGAGTATCACTTGCCTTTAACGTGACAAGTTAAATAATTTTGGAGCGTCATTTGCCTTCAACGTGACAAGTTAAATAATTTTGGAGCATCACTGCCTTCAGTGTGACGAGTTAAATAATTTTGGAGCATCACTTGCCTTCAACATGATAAGTTAAATAATTTTGGACCCTCACTACCTTCAGTGTGACAAGTTAAGCTATTTTGGAGCGTCACTCGCCTTCAACATGACAAGTTAAGCTATTTCGGAGAGTCACTTGCCTTCAACGTTACAAGTTAAATAATTTTGGAACGTCGCTTGCCTTCAACATGACAAGTCAAATCATTTTGGAGCGTCACTTGCCTTCAACATGACAAGTTAAATAATTTTGGAGTGTCACTTCCTTCAACGTGACAAGTTAAGCTATTTCGGAGACTCACTTCCTTCAACATGACAAGTTAAATTATTTTTGGAGAGTCACTTGCCTTCAACGTGACAAGTTAAATAATTTTGGAGCATCACCGCCTTTAGTGTGACGAGTTAAGTTATTTTGGAGAGTCATTTCCTTCAACGTGACAAGTTAAGCTATTTTTGGAGCGTCACTTCCTTCAACATGACATGTTCAATCAGAGTGTCACTTCCTTTAATGTGACATGTTACATCATTTTTGGAGTGCCACTTCCTTCAACGTGACATGATAAAATCATTATTGGAGCGTCACTTCCTTCAATGTGACATTTACATCATTATTGGAGCGTCACTTTCTTCAACATGACATGTTAAATTGGAACGTCACCTCCTTCAATGTGATTGACGTATTACTTTAGATCATTCTTTCCTTCATGAGCAGTACACTTGAAAATGGATCGTCATCTCCTTCAGTATGACATGTTAAACCAGGTTTGCACGAATTATGTCCGTATTTGTGTTTCCATTTGCTACTAACAAGTTTTCTCAGATGTTACAGTATAAAATGTGTACTATGTTAGGAAGGACGTAGCAAGTCAAGATTGAAGATTATGCCAGTAACTGGGATAGAATTTTTGAGGAAGCAACTTCCACCACAGTCAATGCACTCTTATTTGAAGGTTAACTGTTTGGTCAAATTGGGTTCGTCAACTTTCTTTGTTCACAATTTCTTTCATCGATCATACCCAAAGAAAGGGACAATTGTTGACATCAAATTTTGGCCTAATATTTTAAACATTCATACTTTTATATTATTATGTTTAATTTCTTGCTAAATCATTATTTTGTGTTAAATTACAAGTTTGCTTATTTTATTTATTATTTATGGTTAATTATATTTGTTTTATTCATTTTAACATTTTTAACGCAGTATAGTAATTTATTTTTGTTCTTATCCGAATATAATTATATCCGTATGTTTAATTGGCCCACGATTTGGGCCCATATCTTTTAGCCCATTAGGTTTAGATTTCGAGGAGTATATAATTTTTATCACCATAATTAAATAGAGTGGCAGTTTAATATTAGAAACCTTAAAAAATATCCACTTCCTCTTCATTTTTTATTCCGGCAGCCATCGCCGGACTCCGGCGAAACCTACACGGAGAACCTCCATTACCAGCCCCATTCTCTCCTCTCCACAGCCACCGAACCAGACCCCTTCTCCTCCATTTCCGCAACTCAAGCACCAGCAAACCACCACCAAAACCCCATCCCAAACGTCACCAAAACCACCCCATTTCAGTCCGAACTAGCAGCAAAACTCCACTGGAAATCACCCCAAAACCCCTCCTGAAACGCACTAGCAAACTCCCCTTTTCAGTGACCCAAACACCCTCTATTTTCACTAACCAAACGCAGCCCCAAAACCTCCATTTCCAGCCACCCACGGCAGCTCCAAACACCACCCAAACCACATCTGTTTTCACCTAACAACCAGCCCAAACACGCCCCAAAAACCCACAGAAAGACATATGAGAAACACCACCATTTCAACCTCTTAATCCCCCAAAATTACCCCTAAAACGCAGTAACACGCCCCAAAAACCCACAGAAAGACATATGAGAAACACCACCATTTCAACCTCTTAATCCACCAAAATTACCCCTAAAACGCAGTACAAAATAGTTCCTTGGTTTCACCTGCAAACAGCCACCAAGAAGGTCCAAATCAGCAACCAAACAACCTCAAAACGCAGCCCCAGATCCGGCGAAACAACAACAACAACAACCGAAGCTCTTTGAATCAGAACTCCACCAGTGAAACACCAACTTCGACATCAACTCTAGCAAACCTCATTCGTTTGCAGCAATTCATGGTAGAAATTTTGAGCTATTTTCTAATTTCTTGTTGATTTTGTTCATTATTAGTGTTGAATGTTATGTTTTTACGCGAATATTTTGGTTATGTGGATATTTTGTTTAAAAATTTACTCCGTTAAGTTTACATTGTTTGGTTCTTGACTGATTTTTATCATTGATTGCTTTCATTTTTAGCACTTTGCCAAGCTTTGTTATGGTTTATATTCGTTGTTGATTATTTTCTTTTGGGATTGATCTTATTATTATTGGGTATTCTCCAGTGATGTTAGATTTCTTTGGTTGTTTTTACTTGATTAATTGATAATTAGGTATTACGGTCAGTTTTTGATTAATTTCTATGGTTATCTATGTTTTCTTCATCTTTGTTGATATATTTTGCTGTTTACCAATTTTCATTATTAATAAATGTTGTCAAGAATGATTTTGCATGAATTCTTTACTTCTCTATTAGCTCTTAAGTGTGTCATGACAATTTTGATTCAGTTATTATTTTGTTATTATTATGGGATATTTCAATGACTTTGTCTTTATCTTTTTAGTTAATTCTATTTAAGTACTAATCAAAACTTAGTCGATGACGAATCTATCCGGTGAATTTCGAGACCTCCTCATTTAGAAAAGACGGAAAAATCTTAGTTTAGATTGATATTTGTTGTATTTTAAAAATTCATAAATTTTAGTTTAAATTACGTATATATTATTTTTATTAAATCTGGCCGATGAAAAATCTATCCGTCGGATTTCGAAGTCTCCCCATTCAAAAAGACGAAGAAATTTAGTTTAGACTAATACTTATTATTTTTTAAAATTCAGAGATTTTGTTTAAGTTCACATATACGTTATTTGTTAAAATTGATCGATGAAAGATCTATCCATCGGATTTCGAGGCCTTCCTCTTAAAAAAAGACGAATTTTTTTAGTTTAGATTGATATTTGTTATATTTTAAAATTCAAAAACTTTGGTTTAAATTCACGCATACTGTTTGTTAAACTTGGGCCAATGATAAAACTTCTCCGTCAGTTTTTGAGGGCTCCCTATTAAAAAAAACGGAACAATTTATTTTGTTCTTTATTTATTCATTACTGTGTATATTATTTCTGTGTGTTTATTTCATGATTATCAGACTTATGTTATATTGTGTATCTCCTCCTCAATTTGAAAAAATGAGTTCAGCCGAGACCTACAATTGTGGATTCTGAAGGGTGCTAATACATTTTCCTTCGGAATAATTTGAACCCTTACTCAGAATTTTTGGTTCACAGACTATTTTGTAAATAATTAATTGGTTTTCTAATTATCCTTAAAATTAGGTGGCGACTTTGAATTAAATTATTTTTTCTTTTAAATTCTTTTATTTTATTATTTTTTACAAGTTGCCACGACATTGCGCCTTCGGGATGTCAACAAAATGTCTCTCACGTTCTTTTTCTTTCCACTGATTCCTCATTTGAATCTCAATGTTTCATTATTTTTATTGATGACTTTTGTTTGTGTTGATGAGGGTTTCTTTTCTTCTTCATGATCTTCATAAATTTGTTTTGACTCACCTCTTCTTTTCAATCTTATTTAATTTTAGTTACTTAATGAAGCATAATAATTTATAACTTATTCTTTCATATTTTTAGTTTTCAGTTGCTGCACTAATATTTTAATACATTTTTTTTTAAAAAAAATTATGCTCTGCAATGATTACTATACAATCATATCCCTTTTTTTTCCCCAAACATTCATATATTGTAGTTGAAAGCGAGATTCATATGACCTTTGACTATATTTCAATTTAGTTTTTATTTTTTTATACATAATTGTTGATTTTACAAGATAAATATTTTTATTATATGTTTATATTTATATAGGTTTGAATGTGTTTATTTTTAAATAATATTACTATATATATTAGTAATGTAGCATCAAGTTTGCAAGATTTTCTAACCTCAGTTTACGAGTTACTTTTTTTTCTTGTACATTTTGATTTTTATTTTATAGCATAGAGAAAATTCAATAATATATGTACTATTTAAAATTTATCATTTGCAATATAAAATTTATATTAAATATTTGGCGTAAACGTGGCACGCACGTTCCCAAAAATTAGTATAGAAATAAAAAAATTAAGAGTAACTTAAAGAGAATATACATAAAGTTTGCTCTAAACTAGACCTTCTTTTTGAAGTTTCCAGCCATGTTGTCACTAAACATGGGCACGTTAAGGAGTATTTATACAACCTCAAGCAAATGTAAAAAATATTGATTTATTTTACCCCTCCCTAAAAATTCTCACCTTTTTATTCCCTTGTTGATCAAGGCTGGCAATGAACCGAATAAAATTTTTTAGATTCGATTTTATAAGAATCAAAATTGAATCTATTAACCCCTCTAAATTATCAGAATCGCATCTACTGAAATCAATTTTACCGCAATGTTTTCGGAGTTTTGGTCCTATTATATCAGATTGGAACGGAATAGGATCGGATTGGTACTGAAATCGAATCCCTTTCATTTTCCCTATATTTAAATACTTATTAAACATTAACTTAATATATAAGAGTGTGTGTTACAAAAAAATTATAATTTTTTATAAAATTTTCAGTTTGCAATTTGAAACTTTAAACTTGTAAGAATTGTAGTAATTTAACAGATATATAGTGGGATAATATTAAAATAGTTGAAAATTAAATTTTATAAATTAAGTTGCATTAAATAAAACACTATTTTTGAAGACAGTCTATCAAACCCCAAACTCAATTGGCGCAACTGACACCTAATGCCAAAACTCAAGATAGAGTTGATTGTGTTGAATCATTTGCCATGAGCGCCACACATATTCAGAAAAACAAACAAGTATATCTCAACCTAAAAAATAAGCAATCAACCAATAAAGTCATTGTCAATAGCTCTATAAAGAAAATAGCTACTCTCAAAAGTTCATATAAAGAAATAATCGACTAGCACACAAGTCCTATTTAGGTCGTCGAGGCCACTATGATAGCTACACAGAAGCTGAAAGTAGATATATATATATCAAGACAATACAACAACAGCTATAAAAACACACCAAACCGATAACTAGGCCAACATGGCCATTTACATAACTACACAACCCACTCTAGTTTGCAAGCCTCTAAAAGTGATAAAGCTTGATGAGATAGGGCCCCAACCTACCCGAAATATATAAAAAAAAAAAGTCAACAAACCTCAAAACTCTGGAAGCTCAGAAAGAAAGGGACTTGCTAACCTTCTAGAAGTCAATAGTTCTATTGGAGAGGACTATTGAATCTTCTGTCGAGTCCTGCAGGCATGAATGCAGCAGCTCCAAGCAATGGAGCGTCAATATAAAATAATGTATCGAGTATGAAAGAAAATAATTAAATGAACAGGTGTCATAATATACTCAAATGTAATCGGTTAACAAAGTCAGGAATAAGATAAACATATCTACTTGCTCTTGAATCTGAGCATACCAAAAGCCCAAAAGGTGTCAATTCAGTTTAAATACCCTTAGCAGTAGTCCCCTATCCCCATAGCCATCTTAGGCAATAATATTGCCCCTTAGGCAATTCATAGCCCTCTTCGGCAACAACATAACTTTGTAGGCAACACATAGCCTTCTTAGGCATCAATATAGCCCTATAGGCAATTCATAGCCCTCTTAGGCAACAATATATCCTTGTAGGCAATACATAACCTTCTTAGATATCAATATAGCCCCGTAGTCAACTCATAGCCTTTTTAGGCAGCAACATAGCCCTATAGGCAACACATAGACTTCTTAGGTATCAATATAGCCATGTAGGCAATTTATACCCCTCATAGGCAGCAATGTAGCCCCATAGGCAACACATAGCCTTCTTAGGCAATGATCATATTCCTGAAGTAAATCACAATAGCACCAATGGCAGCAGTAGCAATTCCACAGGCTAAAAGTGAGTAATTTAGCTATAAACAACCTATGCGAACACTTTCTAAGTCATACCCAACATAGTGTCGCTACCCAGCATAGTGTCACTACTAACACAGTACAAATGCTGACCTTGAGAGGAATAACCAATTAGGTAGTCAACTATCAATAATTATGGCTATTAGTACATCAACGATAACAATCCAATTATATTGCTCCTAAGCTTTATGAAAATATGCCAAAAAAGGAAATAGACTTAACATATCTTTTTCTATGGTTTCACGTAACCTATTCACTTTTTTCCAAATCCCTCCTTGATACTACAACATGGCATGGTCATAGTCAACACATGAATACTAGTATTAGAATCCAAGCATACCAGAAAGTTCGTCTCAATAAGTTGAACAACTTAAACTCAAGTTTTACTTAATTTCATCAAGAATCGACTCAGATTTTGAAAAAGGTTTTCACACATTTCAAGAATATAACCAACTAAATAGTATTTTTTTCTCGAAATATGTATCAAAACTAGAATTCGGCACCTTCACAGTGTTCTTTGCAAAAATTTGAGTCACGTAGATTTTTGAATTGTCAAAGTCGGAGTTGCGCAGTGAAAGTTACACTTGTTTGAAGTTTAGGATAATTGTTATTCGCAAAGCTAATATATATACATAGGCCACCGCCTCATTATACTCGGGAATGCGGAGCTTTATGGGCGCCCCTTTCTTCAAGAACGCAGACATGACCCCGCGAATGCGAAGGTTTGCCTTTCTTGCCTTTCGTGAACGCAGAGGGTTAATTTTCTGGCATTGCACCAACAATTGCAAAAACTTTCCCGAGGCATTCCCAGGCTATCCGATATCCATTTTGTGCAAATAGTAGTGCAACCACATGGATTTAGACGTTTTGGATCCGACCTTCTGGTCATAATTCCCAACAGAGAATCCAACGAAAAAATGAGAGTCACACTTCTTTTTGGCTAATTTTAGCTAAAAGAACTGAGAGGGTCAAAATGCAATCGAAAGCCCTCGCCATCCAACGAAAGGTCGTATTAGGCTATTTTTAACATTTTGGAGCTGGCCACGCCATCATATTTTCATTCCGAGCATATTTAGCTGGGTCTTTTTTTTTTTTACAGAAAAGTCCTTTTTAGCTTCCAATTGAACTCATTTTGCAATTTTTGACTCAAATACATACGGGGACCCCCAAACCTTGAACCAACTACCCTTCTAACCTAATTCGGTTGTTTTGGAACTGATAGAACTGTCAAAATCTCATTTCGTGGCTACTTGGTAGGACTTTATCAGAAATCTCATTTTTACAGTTATAACTTCTCATTATCTCAAAAAACCACGTAACTGCCAACCAATTTGACCAATAACCGATC
>DF362916.1:20541-32622 GCA_000787875.1 Solanum virginianum
GAAATTTAGCAAGGCTGGTCAAAGATTTTTGAAGTTCATTTAAAAAATAGACTTTTTAGCCTGGCTCGAATAAGTCTGCTGATTTGTGAAACTTTTGCAATACGAGTTGGGTCGACCCATGAGCCGAATAAAAAATAATTAAAATTATAAATAAAATAAAGTATTAAAAATAATAAAAGTCTAAATTCAAAATTTAAAATTTTTAAATATTAAAATTTAGATACAAATTATGTTTTTATATTATGTAATAGTAACATTAATACCATGTAATATTGTCTTGTTGTTATTCTTTTAATATTTTTAAATTATTTAATTTAAATAATTTATATAAAAAAATATACTTGTAAAAATGTAAGCAGACCCAAAAAGGCCCGTAGCCCACATACTGATGGGCTGGGTAACTATTTTCTGGCCCACAAAAAAAATGACCAGCCCAACGTGCCTCGTCAAATTTCAAAGCCCGTATAGACTAACTGAATGGGATGGACCAACTTGTATTAACAACTCTAATCAAAACCTGCGAGTAAAGTAATTAAAACGTTATTCTCGTTGCAAGATATTCATTTCTATTAAATATAAATATAAATAAATTTCTATCCACATCTAATGGGTTATACGTTTTTCTTTTTATCTGAAATTTTAGCATATTCAAGTCATTACCATCAATAATATGTTTGATTTTATACCTTCATTAAATAAAACTAGGGCTTATATCTTCTTTTCTGATAAATTTTATTTTGAATCGTTGAGGTTGTAGTTTGTTTCATAAGAATAATGTGAAGAAAAATAGTAAAAAGAGAGAAACATCTAGAAAAATGAATTTAGGGTTTAATTTTATGGAAATATGAATTTCTATAAACCTAAGTTATTTATATATAAAAAATGGACAGAGATCAAGGCTGACGAGTTTTTGAATACTTAAAGACTAAGTGTATAGTTAAAAGGATCAAACTTGATAAGTATTTAAATACTTACAGGACTATAATCGGATAGTATATAGTTAAGGGACCATTTCAGGTTTACTTTTATTTTTATAAATAAGGAACTATTTATGATATTTTCTCTTATTGTTAAATCACCAGCAACTCGGCTAGCTAGTCTGCTTTTTTGAGAAATCTTAAAATGATATTTAGAGAGATTTTAAATGAATATTTGCTTATTAAAGCAGTTACTATTTGAACTTCAAACTTAAAAAATATAAAATTTAAAATCCTGATTTTTATTTTTGACTTTGTCGAAGAAATTTTAAGTTTTCAATATTAAAATTTCAATTGTATTTTCATGTCCAAACACAATTTTAATTTTTAGATACCGTCGTTTAATTTAACTTTATTATTATTATTATTTTGAAAAATCAACCGATTCAATGTCTACGAAGATAACTACATTAAAATTTTTGCTTGATATTAAAAAGAATAGATTTGATAAAGGAATACTGCATTATTGATGGAGTTTAAATCCAAAAAATTGTTGACTTCCCTATGAACCTAAAAAAATGTAAATAAATAGATTCACATAACAAGGAAGTTAGTGGGTAGGTTGGATAAGTTGCGTAAATTTTAAGAGAGGCCATGCTGCGTTGCTCTACTTTAGTCAAACAAGTCATTATGTCCAAATTATGAGCTAATGAGTAGTACAAAATATTTTTAAAATAAAATCCCAAATCCAAAAAACAAGAGAGGATGGGAACGTAACAAAAAGCAAAGACGCCACGCGCGACCATGAGTTCAGGCTAAAAGACAAGCAAAAAGCATAAACACTCTCTCTTTAACGTACCTACTCTTAAGTGTAAGGAAACTCAATCATACCAAGTGTCTCCTCATCATTGAGGTCCCATTTTGAGCTGCAAAAGTTTACACCATTACAAATTAGAGGTGTCAATTATTTCTTCAACCTCAGTTTTTGATAATATATAAATATGTCTTTTAATTTATTTTTGGTTGACATAAATATTTTTTAATTTTGAGTATATATAAATAAATACTTTAACTTATATAAAATTAAATAAATTGACACACTACTATGTGGTATAATACATGTGTACCATTCAAATATAAAGATTAAAGGGGTGAGCGTGTGGCCTATGTTGTATGTGTGTGTTTCTTAAAGGGAAAATGCATGAGTACTTCTTGAAATATAATCTCGAACTGATGACTTCCACCACGTCAAGGTGACACTCTACCGCTGAGTTATATCCCTTCCCCGCCCCATCGAGAAATAGAACTGACTAATCATGTTTCCAATTATCTTTTTCAATTACTTTAAAATGATAAAAAATGCATCGTTAGAAGTTGAGGTGGAATAAAAAGTATTCTCACTCTCTTGGAACCATAAAAGAAGCCAAAAAAAAAAGTAAAAATGATTGATATGGACACAATCAATTTTTACGTTTATTTCCTCCGTTCAACTTTACTTGACATTGGATAATTTTACCAAATTACCTTTTAAATATAATAAATATAATGTCTTAAAAAATGTAATAGGGAAATGAGTATAATTAATGATAAGAGTAAATTAGAAATTAAGTGAAATTGTTTCTTGATTTCATAAAGTGGACAAATATTGTTGGACATCCCAAAATAGTATAGGGGCAAGTAAAGATGGACGGAAGGAGTAATTGATTAACATTAAAATCTAAGTTGAAATCATTTAAACTATTTTTCTTTGTAAAATAGAGTCAAATAATATCACATTAAGGAGGAGACAGAGGGAAGGTATTGACACATGAATTTTCATTCATTTGAACAAAACAAATGAAAAATATTGTTGTGACATAACAAGGAAAACAACATCCTAATTAGTTAGTACAATGTGAGTAGCTAGAAACTTTTGTAAATGACAACAAAGCAAGGCAATATAGCCTTAGGATTAAACACATACAACTCATCCAAATTGGAGTAGAGTCCAGCAGCACCACCAATGGAATCATACTCCTCCAAATTATTATTATTATTATTATTATTATTATTATTATTATTATTATTATTATTATTATTATTATTATTATTATTATTATTATTATTATTATTTCCATCCAAATTTTTCTTCACCCTTCCTGCAATCACCCTGCAAACTAACATTGCCCTCTTCTCCTCTTCCTCCTCCTCATCTGACACAACTCTCACCTTGTCGTGCGCCTTCCCGCTCGTCGCCGTCGTCAATATACCTGCACCAAATTATAACTTTTTTGCGTAAAAAGTATTGAGTTAATATTTAAAAACACACCAAACTATCATTTTGTCCGTGGGTTTCATTATCCTCTTTGACTACCTGAATTGTCTGTATTAGTAGCGGAGCCAGCACTTTCGTCAAGGATGTTCATACTTTTAGTACATGGTGGGTAATTTTTATATCAAAGGTGTTCAACAATGGATATATATCAAAATATCTATATTTAACCTATATATTCAAAAATATTTCCGACGAAGGGTGTTCATTTGATCAGTCTTGTATCAATGTACTTCCGCCCTGCTTTGTATTAAAACACACTTGAATGCTGAATTGGCTAAATATTTGTTCTCAATCAGGATCGAGGTATGTTTTAATACAAAGGAAGAGATAGTTGAAGTATGAATCTCGATGTGATTTCGACGGACGAGCATTATAACTCAAAAAGAAAGTGGATGGATTTTCCAAGAGTAATTAATATAATAAATTACCTTTGGTTGTAGCATGAGGAGGAGTAGTAGGTAGCTTGAATCCATTTTTGATGAGAGTACATACGTTACAATTAGGGAGAGTGCACAAATTTGAGGAACCATTTAGTCCAAGTGAACATATGAATGTTGTGCAATGGAACCTTAATAGTTCATTCCCATCTGCAATGCAACGTGGGTGTTTTTTGACAAGGTTGGTTGCCTTAACCTTGATAGCCTCTCTGTATTCCTCAAATCTTGAAATAGTTGTAGGAGTATTGCGGATTTTCAAGATTCTCTCAATCTTGCATATTGGAGTCTTTTTGTTCAACCAGCTCGACTGAAATATGATTTCCACTATGTTTCGACTTGTGTCCTCTGGACCCAATTCACATACTGCAATTCCATATTATTAGTAAAACTTTACATTCCATACAACAATGTAATACTAAATATCAATTAATAGAAATAGTGTAGTAAAAATAACTATGTCAATCATTGTTTTCTTAATGGGTGTATCAAAAATAGTCCAAACATGACAAATAAATAGCGTATTAAAAGCTGTGAAATGAGTGTTACTATCTCTGTCTCATATTATATGGGCATCTTTTTATAAGTATTTGTTCATATTATATGGAAACTTACTAATTATTTTTTTCCATTTTACCCCAACCATTAATTAGTATATTAATGATTTTTTAAACTTAATTTAATGCACATTGATATAAATAAATGATAAAATGATAAAGTTTACTAGTGCATTAATAATTTCTTAATAATAATAAAAAATGTCCATATAATATGGAAGAGAGGGAGTATACATTAATCCCTCTAATTCATATCAAGTAAATTATTAAGAGGTTTCTCATAGTTCAATAGTAAGTGTATTGTTAAAAGTTGAAGAGAATTCTTGGGATCTTTTTTCCATCTTTAACCTTCTTCTTAATGAAGTTCTCAACTTCTTTAAATTTTCTAAAAGAATAATTAAAACAATAATAGTGAAAAGTTCTCTTTAAATATTTTTATTAAGAGGGGTATTATACAGAAGATTATAGTATTTGAAATATTCATAACTAAGGACAAAATTGTGACTAGACTCTCACTCCCTTCCCAAAAACTTGTACCAATATAAAATATGGCAATCAACCAGAGGGAGACAGGGGTCATGGAGTTCGAGGCTACATAGAAAAGTTTGACTAAAGCATTGAGGAAAAAGAGATTCCTTTTTTAAAATAAAGTGTTGATGAAACAGAGGAATTAAAATAAAATAAAATAATTTTTAGCAAAAAAAATTGTAGTAACATACATACCAGCATGTCTAACAGCTTGATGAAGTTCCAAATTCTCAAGTTTCATAAAAATATGTCCACATTCACCACAAATATTTGATCTCAAAGAAGGGTCACCCCTAGCTATTGGATCAACCACCATTCTACATTCATAACAACCTGAAAGCTTCCTAAATGGCATTCCTCTAATCGATGACGATGTCGTTGGTGAGCTTGAGACTAGTGAAGATGAAGAAGAAAAACCACTAGTGCCAATGCCATTATTTTTACGTCCTTTGGGAGGCGATGGCGATGGCTCCGGCCTATGCATGACCTTTGTGTTACTACATATGGAGCCAGAACACTTCATTTTCTTGCATTTTTTGTTGTTATTGTAGGGTTCACCTTCACGGGTTTTCTCTTCTTCGGATATTACTTGCTGGTTGTCTAGCTTTGCAACTTGCAGATGTTTGCAAGTAAAAAGGCTTCTTACAACTGCCCATGAATGTGGTTTCTCTTCTTTTTTCTTGATGGTTTTGGAGTGCTTACTACTGGGATTTCCTCTGCTTTTGGCCATGGCAAAGAAACAGAGTAGATAACAATACTTAAAAGGCTAATGTGTTTGTTTTTATAAGTTATAAAAGATGGGCATCTCTCTTTAGTCTTTAGTCAGAGAGAGGGGTTTCCTTTTTATGTGTGCGCTTTGGAATAATGAAATGTGAAAACAGGTGGGGGAGTGGAGTGTGGAGTAAAAGAGGGAAGAGTCCTTTTCTTCTTGTGCAGAATTCTCGATTGTGGTTTTGTGAACCTTGCTCATTAATTATTATCCCACGCCGATGCAAGGTAAAACTACAATTTTCACTAACATATATAAAAATAAAAATCTATCCAAAATATTTTCTTTTATATTATAAAAATAAAAGTAAGATCTACTTACATTATATTCTCTCCATGATTAATTACTTATGAAATATATTATTATTAGTGTTCATTACTTAGTGCCATGTCAACACAATTGTTGGTATTTTTAATAACTCTCACTTATCTCTTTTACTAGTCTTGTTATACGCGCTTTGTGTGTGATTAAAATGTGTACCTCATTTGATAACAAATATTACATAAAAAGTTAAATTTAATGATGAACTTATAAAAAGAGAAATAACTCACTAATTTTGATAAATTATTTATTTATAAATGTCCTATATATAGAGAAATTCTATCACTAATTAGAACCCATAATAAATTAGAAATCCTTAGCGACTGTAGGGTATTTTTTTTGAGTCAAATAACGAAGAAGTAGAAATCTATCAAATAGGAAAGATTTAAGAGTCTTTCCAGGGCTAGAAGTCTTTATTTTATCACTTCTTTCCATATTTAAAAGTCAATATTATAAATATAATTAAATAATAATTTAAAGAAAAATAGTGAAAAGACGATTTTATGTAAATAAAAGATTTTTAGTGAAGGACAAAAGGTTTAAATAATACTTCTAAGGGTTTTCACACTTTTAATATAGTATAAATATAGATAATATAATAATTAATAATTGTTGTAGTTTCACCCCTTTAAATATGTTAGTGAACAATCTTAGGGTACTTTTAAAAACATGAACTATTTTAAGATTGTGAACTATTATTCAATTCTGCAAGTACTTTTTTATATTGGGTTTACTGTGTCTATGTTGAGGATAAAAATGGTTAATTGGATTAAACAAAGAAGTAACTCCAACAATATTTACTATTGCAATTATTTGGACGATATAGAGATTTTTTGAAAAGTCACTATGTAATTGGGATATACAGCTTTGTTTGGTTTGGATGGTGGTTTTTGGTGGTATGGTATGATATAGTTAGTGGGAGAATCACGTTTGTTTTTATTGTTTCATTAATTATATGATATGGTTTAATTTCATGGTTCTGTAATTATGAAAATTCTCAATTTTTGAAACCACCAATTTGGTGGTATCCCATGGTTCTCTTATTTTTTTTCCAATTATACGTTTATTTTAATTTAAATAATTTTAATTTATCCTTTATTTTTTATTAAACTGTATCCTAATATATCCACTGCTTTTGTATTACTTATTTCCCTGCGCATCAACTTTTGAAACTTCTTTTCATCTTTCGTCTTTTCTTTCAAGTTTTAGTTATTTTTTTACGTTCCTTTTTCTAAAAAGTTTTTACTTTTTTATTTTCATGTGTTGTTTGTATGGTGTCATGCCCCGGGAGGGTACCTTAGATGTGGCCAACACTCAGAGACTATTGCTAGTCCCCAAACGAACCACTTGGCCTCATCACATCCATTCAATCAACAATATCTATTAATTAGCTGAAGACTAAGAAGATAAATGTGGCTAGTAGAAAGGAAACTAGCTCCACAAGTCTCAACATCAATACTCAACTCTAGTCTATGAAGCTTTTATCACTATCAAGTGGTGCCAACGACATACCCATGAGTACCTCAAAACAAAATAAACTAACTCAAGTCTAACACTATAAAGCTAGATGAAAATAAAGAATGGTCCTCCGAAGTAAAGGAGACTTACTAACTCATTTGAATGCTCAGATCCTCAACGATGTGCCTGTTGACGTTTTCTAGTACCTGCCTCTGCATCATAAAATGATGCAGTCCAAAGGCAACGTCAGTACCTGGAATGTATGAGTACGTAAAATGGCTGAATGAAACAGAAACAAGTAGAATGATATAGAAATAACAACAACTCAGAATATACTTAATCAGAATGCCAAATGTCTAGCTAAAGTAAGAATAAAGAGTAGACAAGTGATCCATCAACCAATCAAACCTCATCAATCAACTCAACTAAACTCAATGGAACTCAACTTAACTCAACTCAATGAAACTCAACTCAACTCAACTCAACTCGACTCAAAGTACTCAAGGTGGAAACTTTCTAGGAGTTTCTCTTATCTGACAACAATTACTTATGAGCCAGTGATTGTACAACAATTCCATGATGCTGTCATTGCCGTTCCGTACTTGCCAGGTAAGGAACGCCTATGATCCATAAGGGATCTATCCTCTAAAGTCCTCTATTACTTTTAGGGACTTTACCTCAAGAGAGGACCATTTGAAGCAATGGTTCAATCCCCACTTAAGCTTGACAACGTAGTTAATGAGTGCGAGCGAGACTCACTCTTACCCATTTTGGTGCTCGATACTCTTTCCTAGACTCAATGCTCACAAAACTCCCCCTCATCTCAATCGATTATCTTGATTAGCCTCGTAGAGGCACTCATCATCTCATTTAGTCTCATAGAGACTCTCATCATCTCATTAACTCAAACTCTAAAGTCCTCTATTGCTTTCAGGGACCTTAACTCATCTCAATTAACTCAATTCTCATTTAGGAACTCAAGGACTCAAATCATCATTTAGAAGAAGTCATTTAGACAGAACTCAAGTATGTCAATTAACTCAATTCTCATTTAAGAACTCAAGGAGTCAAATCATTATTTAAAAGAAGTCATTTAGACAAAACTCAAGAACTCAATTATGAAGACTCATAGGATCATCAAGCTAAATTAACTCAACCTTATACCCACATCAAGACTTCAATCAACATACTCAAGTCAAGGCTCTAGACTCCATCCTTAGGTTCATTCATGCATGCTTTCACAAATTAACATATAAGGTTTATACAATATCTCATGTAAAGTACTTGATTTAAGAAAACAAATTTATGATGATCATCAACATATGAAAATACATGTAATATATATAATTTTGAAGGAAATAATCAAGAAAGTATTTTCAAGAAATATGTATGGGGACTCATGGAATCTCAATCAATGGGGCACATGGGAGAAAAATCTCATGCTTTAGTTTACCCTTACATACCTGCTATGAAGCTTTTGGACAATTGACGTCAAAGAATTCTCCTTCCATTCCTCAATTTCTCGCTTCTCTTCTCTTCTCTTTAGCCCTAGTCTTTTTCAAGAACTTAGAATGACTCGTGAATAGGGTTTAAAACCCTTTTTACGCTCAAAATGACCCATTTAGACCGTGTTTTGAGTTTAGGAGGGGTTGGGCAAGGTATGAAATGCCCTATATGAAATAAAAGAAAAAGTTCACCTCGGAAACATGGGGTCTGTGACGCGGACCTTGTGTTTTTTGGGGATGTTTTGCCGCAAATTCTCCAAATAAGTTTTCTAATAATTTTTGGATAAAATTTAAGTGTTGGTTCGCGGCAGGTACACATCACACACCTGTCGTCTACCCTCAATGGAATTCATTTTAGCTTCAAAAAATTATCGTTTGATCCACTTACTCTAAAAATTAATCGAGGCCAATTTTTCACTCAATTTTTTATGTTGATCGCAAATCTGGCCTCAGATTTGCCATCAGAGCATGGAAAGATGCATTATGCACACATCTCTCCTCTAGGAATATTTTGATAATTTTATTGGGTATTACATCATCTCCCCCTTAAAATCATTCGTCCTCGAATGATGAGTAAAGGTAGACATCAATGCATGAGTAGACTCAAGACTTATCTCAATACTCACTCAATAACTCAAATTCTCGACTTCTCATCAACCACAACAAACTCCACTCAGACTCAAGAATAGATACATCAACTCAAGAATAGAAACATCAGTTAAGTCAAGGGTAAGAATATTAACTTCAACATTCTCATCACCAAGAATGAATAGATGCATATATTTAACTCTTATCCCTTTCTCAGCTTCTGATGTGGCTTTCCTCAACGAATTAATTTTTCCATAGGACTTTGACTGAGGTGATCTCTTTAGTTCTCAAATTGTGAACCTGACGATCAAGGATTTGGACTGGAATATTCTCATAGGACAAACTATCCTTTACTCCAATAATGTCAACAGGGATCCCCAAGGCAGGATCTCCCAAACATTTCTTCAACATCGAAACGTGGAACACTGGATAAATTGCATCTAACTCGGAAGACAACTCTAACTTATAAGCAACCTTCCCAATCCTCTTCACAATCTGATAGGGACCAATATAGCGAGGATTCAATTTTCCCTTCTTCTCAAATCTCATGACACCCTTCATAGGTTACACATTCAAGTACACCCAATCATTTACCTTGAACTCTAAGTCTCTTCTCTTCACGTTTGTGTACGATTTTTGGCGACTCTATGCAATCTTCAACCTCTCTTTAATGACCTTTACCTTCTCCATTGACTGATGGACAAGATCAGGTCCAATCAACTCGGCTTCTCAAACTTCAAACCACCCAATTAGTGATCTACATCTTCTCCCATATAGAGCTTCATAGGGAGCCATTTGAATGCTTGCATGATAACTATTGTTATATGCAAATTCAATCAATTGTAAGTGACCATCCTAATTTTCTTTGAAATCAAGGACACAAGGTCTCAACATGTCCTCTAATGTCTGAATTGTAGGATCTGCCTAGCCATCTGTATGAGGATGAAAAGTTGTACTTAGATTTACTCTAGAACCCAATCCCTTCTGGAAAGATCTCCAAAATTAGGAGGTGAATTGAGCTTCTCTATCTAAGATGAAAGATAAGGGAACTCCATGCAACCTCACAATCTTATGGCTGTACAACTTGGCATACTCCTCTGGAGTGTTAGTTATCTTAACTGCTAAGATATGACTCTATTTGGTCATCCTATCCATAATCACCCATATCAAATCATTTTGCTTTTGAGACCTTGGTAGACCAGTAATGAAGTCCATGTTGATCATCTCTCTCTTCCATTTAGGAATCTTAAAGTTCTGTGCCAATCCATATGGCCTTTGATGCTTAACTTTAACTTGTTGGAAATTCGGGCACTTAGAAACAAACTCAGCAATATCTCTCTTCATTCCATTCTACCAATAGAATTCTCTTAAGTTATGGTACATCTTGGTAGAGCCAGGAAGAATGCAATATCTAGAGTTATGGGCTTCTGCCATGATTCTTTCTCGAACACCATCAACATTTGGAACACACAATCTACTCTAGTACCTCAACACTCTATCTCCCCCTTTGGAGAAGACCATCACTTTCTGTTTGTGGACAACCTCCTTCAATTGAATTATAACAGAATCTTGGTCTTGCTTTTCTTTCACCTCTAGCACTAGAGATGAAGCAGACCTGTTCTGAACATTAACTCCTCCCTCAGCATTCTCCTCAAGTTGAACTCCTAATCTAGTCAATCTATGAACTTCCTTTGCTAACTCCTTCTTTCCTTCCTCAACATGGGTTGTGCTACCCATTGACAACCTGTTAAGAGCGCCAGCCACAATGTTAGCTTTACCAGAGTGGTAGAGAATGTTCATATCATAATATTTGGGCAACTCCATCCATCTCATCTATCGCAGGTTAAGCTCTTTCTGACTAAAGACATACTGTAGACTCTTGTGGTCAGTGAATACACTCTATACAGGTACTGGCGCCAAATTTTAAGTGCAAACACCACTGCTGCCAACTCAAGATCATGAGTCGGATAGTTCCTCTCATGGACCTTAAGTTGTCTGGAAGCATAGGCTATCACCTCCCCTCTTTGCATCAGCACACAATCCAATCCAACTCTTGACTCATCGCAATATCTTACAAAGTCCTCTGTCCCACTAGGCAAGGTTAAAACTGGTGCAGTAGTCAGTTTAGTCTTCAACTCTTGGAAACTCTTCTTACATTCATCAGACCACTGAAACTTGGCCTTCTTCTGAGTCAATTTGGTTTGTTCAATGGTGCGGATAGGGAAGAAAATCCATCAACAAATCAACGGTAGTAGCCTGCCAACCCCAAAAAACATCTTATGTCAGTTAGAAAGGTCGGTTTGGGCTAGTTCTTAATCGCTTCAATCTTTTGGGCATCTATTCAAATACCATCACCCAAAATAATATGGCCTAGGATAGCCACTGACTAAGCCAAAACTTATATTTCAAGAACTTTCCATACAACTCATGGCCCTTAAGGGCCTAAAGGACAACTCTGAGATGATTGACATGCTCCTTCTCATCTCTCGAATACACCAATATGTCATCGATGAACACGATCACAAACATGTCAAGATATTATCTAAACACCCTATTTATCAAGTCCATAAAGGCTACAGGTGGATTCATCAACCTAAAGGACATGACCAAGAACTCAACATGGTTATATCTAGTCCTAAAGGCTGTCTTTGGAATATCACATTTCCTCTCTTTCAACTAATGGTAGTCAG
>DF362915.1:0-31143 GCA_000787875.1 Solanum virginianum
TCTGGTGGGTCCGAGCAAGTGCCATCACGCCAAATTTTTGGGTCGTGACACCTTCGTTAATCTTTTGGGTCAAATATACCCTTAACGTTAATAAATGACTCAGATTTACCCTTCAACTTAACGAACACCTAATTAATTTTTTCATTAGTGATATAGCGTTTTTCTATTGAATAATTAAAAATTTAACAAATCTAATTAAAAAATACCTGATCCAACCAAACTAACCCATGACCCACCCATATTTCGAGTAAGGACCCCAAGATTTCCTATTTTCACCAAGTAAGGACTCCAAGATTTCCTAATTTCACCATTGATGCAGCAAAATCTTTGTATAAAAGATAAGGGTACAAGCTGTAGAATTTGACCATATCAGCTGTCAGCAAGGGAAGCCGTCTTACTTGTAATGTTGCTAAGATCAATCAATTGGAGACTCAAACACAGGCCAATAGATGGAGGTATTAATCCTGAGAACGAGTTTTCACTGAGAACCAGCTTGTGAGGACACAAGACATCCAAAACTAGCCGGTATAGGTCCTCCAAATCGGTTATTTGAAACATCCAAGACTTGAATCTCTGATAGTGAAGACAGAGCATTGGGTAGGGGATCTTACTGGAAATATGGGTGGGTCATGGGTTATTTTGGTTGGGTCGGGTATTTTTTAATTAAATTTATTAAAATGTTAATTAGCCAATAGAAAAGAACCACGTCACTAATAAAAAAATTAATTATGTCTCTGTTAAGTTGAAGGGGGATGAGGATGGGGTGAAGGGGGATGAGGATGGGGTGAGTACAGTGGTGGATCCAGGATTTTAACTCAAGGGGTTCAAAAAATATAATATAAGTATAAATGTCACTCTGGGAGGGTACCCTAGACGTGACTGACACTCAGAGACTATTGCTAGCCCCCAAGCGGACCACTCAGTCTCTTTGCCATTGTTCAGTCAATTCATCAGTGGAATAGAAATGATATAATGATAATAAATATTATTCTATCAGTGGGTTCATACTATTACCATCAGTCTAGCATAAAGAAACAGAATAGATAACGAAAATCTCAAATGTGAAGAATGAAAGAAAGAGGGAAAGGAACTATCGGCATCAACATCAACATTTGTGTCTATGAACCCTCTATACTATAGTCTGAAAAAGTACCATGACAGGCCATGAATATAAAATATCAAGTAAAAAGGACTATCTAATAATAAAAATAAATATCCTCTGAATGCTGGGGAGGACTCACCATTGTCAGGAATGAAGAGCTCTGAACCTCAATGATCGGGTTGGTGAAGTCCTCGGTCTATAGTATTTGCATCATAAAATGATGCAGCGCTAGAGGGGCATTAGTACATGGAATGTACTGTATGTAAAACGGGCTAAAGAAAAAGGAAACAGTATAAAATCCCTCATCAATCACTCATCCTCACGTCAGAGTAAGGGACCAGACTCTATCACTTCACTATTCACAAATATCAAACAATCACATCACATCGGAGTTCTATCATCATGAAACATATCTGGGAGTTTCTATAATCAACAACCATTACCTACGAGTCGGTAGTAATACAACGAAGAGATGTCGTTGCCACATCTGTCCAGTACCTTGCCGGGGTAAAGGACGAGTCTGTCAGTGGATCCAAAAGTCTGTCAAGTCCCCATTCGGGACAAAAGAAACATCCGCTTTCACGGTCTAATTCTCTCCTACAATGGCCAAGTAGTAAATGACTTCGAGTGGGACTCACTCTTACCCATTTCGGTGTTAATACTCTTCCGAGAACTCAACATGCTCATAATCAATCAATCCTTCAAGAAATCTCATCACCCAACCTCTACGGGCAAATTATATCTATTCAATCTAAGGGAATTATACTTATTCAACCCTATCAACAATAACTTCAGCTATCACAGTCATCAACACACTCACCTCAAGACTCAGATTCAGTCATACATCACTTTCAGACATTCAAGGCTCTAGACATCCCCCTAAGTTCATTATTCAAGTCTTTACAGAGAGTAACATTAAGGATCAAGTCACAATCACATAGTAATGAAAATATACAGTACAAGTTAAACATGATGATTATCAAACTTTTGATATAAAAATATAGTTTAAAGAATGACAACAATAATTCAAGATGCTATCCAAGAATCTAAAGCAATTATTCAAGAATTTAAAGTAGACATTCAAGAAACTTAAAGTAATTTCTCAAGACTTTCAAGAATTCATAAATCAAAGCTTCTAGACATGAATTTGTCATCCTAACTCTACATTGGCACATGGAAGATCAATTTCATGCTTTTGGGTAGCCTTTACATACTTGGGAATGACGAATCTTTGAAGAACTTTGAATTCTCCTTTGAAACCCTTACGTTTCTCTCCTCTTCTTCTCTCTGACTTAGCATAAAAATATTAGACTTAGAATAGTTTTGATTTTTAAAACCCTTTTGTACGAAAAAAACGTCTTAAAAATTGACCTGGGATATAAAAATATATCAGGAAGGACGAAATTTTCCTTCCTGAATCAAAAGAAAAAAACTGCCTCCTCCATGCATTAGTGGCGACGCGCACTAGTGCAAAAAATGCACTTTTTTGCTAATTTTTTATTTTCGTCGAATTTTCAAAAAAATATAAGTATGGTTCCGCGTCCTCTTCGTGTCGCGGAAGGGGCGTGAAAATCTCACTAGTTTAGGCTCTATTTGGAAAAATTAATTTGCGTTTTTTCACGTTAAAGCCGAGTCAAGATCATTTACCGACTCAGTTTTTCGCATTGATCGCAAATTCGATCTCGAATTTTCTATCAGAGCTTAGGAAGACGCACTGTGCGCGCAATATAGTTTAGAGGCGTTTTAGTAATTTTACGGGGTGTTACAATAAATGTGCGAATAAATCAACAAAATATAATTTGCAAAGGAATAATTAAGAAGAGCTAAAAAAAGTGGGATTCGAACCCTGAGCATGAGAGTTCATTTAAAAGGAAACCTACCATTATGCTAAACTTTACTTATTTTTTAAAGGGCTCAAGTTTAATATATATACAAAAATACAGAAAATTTACCTTATATATACAGTGAAATTTTTCGTCGAGGAGGTTCGAATTCCCCTAAACCTACCCTAGGTCCGTCCCCCCGTGAGTAAGGAATAACAACATAATCAGTTAGAATGTAGAGTGTATACAAACTTTATTCCTATTTTAAAGTTGAAGAAATTATTTTCAATAGACCCTCATCTTAAAA
This sequence comes from Solanum virginianum, assembly GCA_000787875.1. Lineage (NCBI taxonomy): Eukaryota > Viridiplantae > Streptophyta > Magnoliopsida > Solanales > Solanaceae > Solanum > Solanum virginianum. Next base: position 3,233 of record DF362915.1, read on the forward strand.
GAAAAATAGTCTAAAACAATCAAGAAAAAAAATTAATCAAAGTAAAAAAAAATAATGATAATAATAATAATAACAACAAAAACAATAGATATAATTACACATGATGATAACTACAAAAAAATAAAAGCATGGTTAATATACAAGAAGAAAACAAATAATAACAGAAATCGAATGACAAAAAACTACAGGAGCAGTACTACAACTACCATTATGATAACAAGACAAACACACTGCTACTTACTAACCTTTCACTCTAATTCATGTCATCCATAACTTCTTATCTAAGGTAATGTCCTCAGTAAGCTAAAATTATGTCATATCCTATCTAATCACCTCTCTCTGATATTTTTTCGATCAACATCTTTCTCTCCTAAAACCATCCATAGCCAACCAATCTATCACATGAAACATTGGGGTATGCATGCCTCTCATTTTCACATGTTTGAATTATCTCAGTCTTACTTCTCTCAATCGGTTCTAATATGTCCGCACATTAATCACAACAGTCTCATTTATGTGACTTTCAACATTCATATATTATATAATGAAGAATATATTCTAAGGTACAATACAGATTTCATCAAGTGGCAAAACAACCTAGTGAAATTTTATTTGGTGATGCAAATCATTAAAATACATTCAGGCAATCATATGTAATTAATATTTTTCTTCCTGGATAATGTAGTTAAGCATTGGGGAATATTTATGTCCCTTTTATTCTGCTTAATTATAGTGATCAGTGAAGCAATAATGAAGACATCCAAAATATTATATTCCAAAGCACAGATTCATAATCAATTGACTCTTCAAACATAAATTTCCAACTTAAGGAATGGTCCTTGCTTCTAGTAAGGAAGGGAATGATACTCCAAATTATATACTAATACAAGAGCGTTCATCTGAAATTCTTTCGGCCAAAAATTATAAAATTTATATATGATAAAAATAATTATATATATATACAAACCCCCTTTGATTAGTTCGTATGTCTACTTCTTAAAATTTTAAATCCCTTTAAAAAAATTCTGACTCCACCATTGCTCTAAGTCCCTTTAGGGCTATGAAAAAATAAAAGGTACCTTAATTTATGGTAGTCCAAAATATTTTCCACCAAAAAGTGGATTAGCTAAATATACAAATTTTATAATATTAATGGTAAACAAATTAACTGTGACAAATATGTTATACTTCCATTAAGAAAAAAATTGTAATATAAAAAAATCAGGACAAACCCAAGCAAATATTGCAATAATCTAAGTGTGGAAATCTTCTTAATTTTTTTATCTTATAGGAATAGTGATAATTTACTTCATAAGTATTATATATTATAGTACAAAAATTCTAACATATTGTGATAATTTACTTCATAAGTATTATATATTTATCTTAATTTTCTTAATCAAACTAATACGTAATTCTGGTAAAGTAATATGGAATCACTTGAATTGATGTTACATAACTCTATCCACGTGAATCTCACAGTGTAATCACAGACCTTATAAGAAAGAAGAATTATGATTTGACTGATTATATATTAACGTAAAAATAAATAATACTATGATTTATCTATAAATATTGAAATCTTGAATAGAGAAAAATGGATTGATAAATAGAATTCATGATATAGTCAAAAGTCTATAATGTTTAACTAATTTGGGGTATGACACGAGGAGAAGTAATGTATATATTTAGCATCAACAAGGTTACGATTTGTGTAGCGAGATGGATGCGATACTTTTACTTTTAATAAAAAATATTGAGTTCAAGCCTAATAGACCTTAAATGATATGAATTCTAATTTGTGTGAGACTAAATTAAAAAAGAAAAATAAAGAAGTGTATTTAGCTCGTTCATATTACTTGCAGTTTCAGTTTCGGATAAAGAAGGATGATTGTCGAGGGTCATGAATTGAAAATAACTTTTCTACCCATCAAATATTAGGATGGAACATACATCTTACCCTCCCCAACTCCATTTTTTGTTGTTATGTTACTAGTAAGACATCACTATTTTCCCACTAAAATTTTTCGCTGAAAAATATTCAATGGTTATTTTGACAAATATTTTGATTGAATTAATGATTAAAAAAATAGTACTTATTATTTTCATACAAAAAATTAAGAAGTTTTTCACTATTTCAGTGAGAATTTGTTTCTTGTCATATATTTCTCCAGTAAACTGGTTTAGTAAATTAAAAAACAAATGAAAAAAAATCATGTTCTATACTACACATTTCTCATGGATTTACGGTAAAATTTTAAAAAACTTATTTCTAGTAGTGATTTGTTGTTATAGTAGTATTTATGTCACGGACTTAGACCTTCGCTAAAATTTCCGCGCAAGTGGCGGGCCGTCATATTTAGGTACGTGTTTTGAAGTAATATTTATTGTGTTAAGGTGCTATATATTGTGCTTTTTTAAACTTGAGATTGAAGCCATTTTTCAGACAGAGAAGAATTTGATTCTCCAACACTACACCTTTCTTTTATTTTTTAAAAATATGTTTGTTTCAATGTTTTTGTTAATTTTTTTGTTAGATACGATATGCATTGCATGGGACAAAATGCCTTTATTCAAAAGGCGTGCCATATTCGAAAATCTCAATAATCTATCGAACTCTCTATTCCTATACACTAGCTAGTGCGAGTCGCGAAGTTTGAATGTTACGTGATTTAATAGAATTCAATAATTTTAATCTAAATTTTATATATTAAAAAATTACTATATATAACCATAATTTAAATTCAAAATTCAAGTCAAGTTGCTATTCAGAAATTTGAAATTCAAAAATTTTAAATTTTAGCTTTGCCTTCGAGTTGTACAACCCTAGTTCATGATTGTATTATTCAGGGGCGAAGCTACATTCATCTAAGGCTGGTCAAATGAACATCTTCATTGAATTTTTTTTTCGAATATATAAGTTAAATATGAATATTTTGATATATATCAATTGTTGAACACTATTGATATAAAAATCATCATGTATAAAAGTATCAACACCTTTAATGAAAATGCTAACTCTGTCACTGATATTAGGCATATATATTAATATTCTATAGTGAAAGGGAGCATATAATCCATTTAAAGATTGAATTAACTGTCAACAACTAAGAGTGGTTCAAGACTTGGATGTGATTTGAGGCATATTTGTGGACCATGGACAGCAGCCGTAATTCAATCAAAAGAAGGAACAAAGTATTTGTCCTACTTATGAACTTGTGTAATATTGAAAACATACACTATAAATCTACAACGAAATAGAAAATAAGCTACAGAATTTATCTTAATTCATTATTAAAATATTTTTAATTAATCTATTAATTTTTTTATAATTTATCACTAATTTGTAATTAAATAAAATTAATATGAAATATTTATTACTTAGCTACAAAATTTTGTAATTTCTGGTTTTCTAATCATGATAATTATGCCTTGATATAATTACCATGCTCCCTTATTCTATTCTTTTCCCTATCTATCCTACTTTAGTCTAGATGAGCATTAATTCCATGTGCTAAAAACTTTTTAAGGGAATTTTGGACGTGATTCGGGTTCGCATAATTTACATTCGTGCACTATATACTATCTTCATTTTGTATTAGATGGATAGTTTTTATTTCATACGATAATTAAGAAATTATTAATAAATTAATCAATTTTACTATTTTGTTTTTTTTTTACATTAATTAGCATTTTGAAAAAAGAAATTTTGTATCTTTAAAGTTTGTTTAAACTTCCAACGACTATATTATATTGTAGGGGTAAAATAAAAAAAATTTAATTAGTTATATCCTGATTTAATTAGTGATCAAGTACTATGGGAGAAATATTTTTGGCAAGATGCTCATCTAATATATGACGGAGGGAGTATATGGTTACGCGCGTGTATTTGTGCCTATGCATTGCGAAGCAAGGTGGCGAAGGAGTTCATCTGAATCTTTGAAAATTACATGCTATATACGTGCGTCAATTTTTTTGTTATATATTTAACAAATATTAAACTCACAACTAAAAACTAGGGGTGACAATTAGGTAGGTTGGGCGAAATTTGAGCGGGTCATAATGGGTCAAGACAATAAACGGGTCAAAACCCAACCCAACCCAAATTTGCTTGGGTCAAAATGAGTTGAGTAATGGGTTATAGAGCGGGTCAAGACCCGATCCGATCATTTGCTTGGGTAAAAATGAGTTGAGTAATGGGCTACAGAGCGAGTCTAAACCCAACCTGACCCAGTTTTTACTAAGTTTTGCATATTTTATTTATTTTTTTCAATATTTCAGTACTTAATTAAATTATATTTTTCTTTATTTTGGCTATATAAAATATATCAAATTAAAAAAAAAGTATTTTCAAAATATTTTGACAAGACCTCTCTCGAGTCAGTTCGGGTTGAATATCAAACCAATTTTAAATGAGTTGAAATAGGTTAAATTGAGATGAATAGTGTTTTAAAAATATTTTGACAAGATCTTGCTCGAGTCAATTCGGGTTGCATATCAACTCTATTTTTAGTGGGTTGAAATAGGTTGAACTAATAACTGTCCACCCGCCCAAACATCAATGGATTAGGCGGATTGCGCGAGTTGAGTTTAGTTTTGCAGAAAATTACATAGAATGTTCATCAAATGTAGTGGTCTTAATCTTTTGCGCTCCATAAGAAAAGTCTTATAAAAATGTCTTTTTTTAATCTTACGATGAATCAAACTACACCTCTATATTTTTTTAAAACATTTTCTATTAGGAGCAAAATATTAAAACCACCTCTTATGGGGGACATTTTTAAACATTATCCGTTGTCACAACGTGACAAAACAGTATATACAATTGTATTTCTTATACGTTGAATTAAAATCATATATAACGGTTATATTATATCTCTTTAGCTACAAATATATACTGAACAAATAGGACACCTTTCTCTGAAAAAAAAAAGATTTTTATATCATGTATAAGTTGTTGAAACTCTTCTACATTAGAAGCAGATGTAGCATATCGAGTTCAAACCTTGCATTTAAGGCAAATTATATACACACACACACACACACACACACACACACACACACATATATATATATATATATATATATATATATATACCAGTAATTTCATAAGTACAATAGGTTTACTCGCAATAACATTAGAAGTCGATATATATACACACATATATACATACCCGTTATTTCATAAGTACAATAGGTTTACTCGCAATAATATTAGAAATCGAGATTCATCAAATTTAAATCATGAATCTATTTTTCCGTGAGATAGTGGAAAATCCTAGTGAAGTTTCATAAGAGATTCAAAAATTATTTCAGTCATAAATCCAAATATCCTAAATGTGCATTGACTTGAATACAGGGTCGTCTCAACAAGTTTAGGGGCCTTAAGCCAAATTTCATAGAGAGGCCTTATGTATAAATTGAATAATTATAACATAATATGTGTAATCCTACAAATGAGGTCTGGAAGTAAGATATACGCGGACATTATGAAGTTAGAATATGAACAATATAAATTTTCAATGAAGAACGTATAAACAAAGTTAGAACAACAAAATCTAACTCAAAAATTTGAAAAGTTTATATTATGATATTGAAATAGTATTGCACTAAATAAGTTAATGTAGTAATATTATAGTAGCATTGATTAATTTTACTGCTTGAAATTTGAAGAAGCTACGAAAAAATAAATTTAATTTTTTTACAAACATATAACATTAATAGATTTTCTATAATGTAGAAAGTTTGACTATTTGAAAGATTTAAGAATATTTAATAATGAGATAATAAAAATAGTGAAAGGGAAATAAAAAAAAAATTAGAAGAATATACAGTTTAAGGCTTTTATTAACAATATATGAATTATTTTTTTCCTTAAAATGTATATATATATGTTTTTTTCCCTTAAAAAAGTAAATATAAGAATAATAATGTTGCTTTATGATAACTATCATAATATAAATAGGGCAACAAAATAGATAACTACATAAAAAATGATGCTACAATTAATTAAACATTATTTTATTTCTCAATAACTAAAACGATCTCTATATATATTATATTTTTATTTAATTATTTTTAAAATTATTAGTACATGAAATTCATTTAACAATACCACATATATATCCATTTTTGGGAGAAAGTGGGGGCATAAAAAAAATTGGGGCCCCAAGCGATTGCTTTAGTGGCATTATGATCAAGATGACCCTGCTTGAATATATATATCGATATTTTAGTTTTTTATATATATATATATTGTCATTTTCAACAATATTTTCTATAACAATAAATGAAGAGTAATTTTAATAGTAGATTTTATAAGTAGAATATGATGAGGAGTGTAGTATGTACGTGTTATTATTCCTATTTGTGAGGGTAGAGAGATGATTTCCGATAGAGACGTTTAGCTCAAATAAAGCATATCAAATAACAAATATGTAAAGCAAAAATAAATAAAACAAAGAGAACAACAACAACAAAAATAATATGGTAACAGAAACAAAGAAAACACTATGTAATACTAAAATGGAATATAATATAGTAGAATAGTAATACTAATAAACTGAAAGGAAACTAGACACGTTCGGCTACCTATTAACCTTTTACTCTTATCCTCGACCTTCATATTTTCTTATCTAGTTCTATGTTCGTCCTCGATAAGCTACAAGTGTGCCATGTGTCTTTTCTAATCACTTGATCTCCCCAAGACTTTTTCGACATAACCATCTATATCTAATCTTTCACACTTCCTCGCTATAGTACTTATACATCTTTTTCTCACATGTCTGAATCTAAACAATCTCAACTTCGCCTCCATCATCTAGTCCATTACGTGGTAACTTGAACTTATTCCAGAAAGTTTCATTCTCGATTCTATTCGAAATTAAAAAAATATACTTTTAAAAAGGGTAAGCTAGCCCAACAAGGCTCACACTGCACATACTAATGAGTTGGGCTAGCTGTTTGGCCCACGAAAAAAGAATCAGGTCGACTTAGCTCGTCAAATTTAGCTCCCAAATAAGATGAACCAACCCATACTTACAGCTTTAATTGCCATCCTCAAGAATGAAAAATATAAATGGTAGTTGGATAGGTAGTACTCTCTTCGTTCTGTTTTACTAAGTCTTTGTTGACTTGATACTTCAATCTCTTTTAAAACTACCCTTTTAGTTACATTTTGAAATTTTATGTTTGACTATAATACTTTACATAGTTACTTAAAGATAAGAATAATATTAAAAAAAAAAAAACATCTCTTAATTTTGTTAAAATGAAAAAGAAGATCTATATTTCATATAAAAAAGGATGAAATTTTTGGTCAAACTATCCTAGCAAGAAGATTTTTGTGGTCAAAAGTTAGCTTTATAAGTTTGCATTGGTGTAAAATAAAGGCTATTTATACTTTACTTGGAAGTACAGATCTAAAGCTCAAAGCAGCATTATTAATTATTTGAAGTGTAATTTCCAGACTTGACATGACTTGATAGCTAGGGAAAATTCAAGAAGTAATCATTCTTGGCCAATCCATCATTCAAAATTATTGGATAATTTCTCCTCTATATTATTTTTAGTGCAAATGTAACTCAATATTGCGTGTTATTACTTAAATAGTTCAAAAATATCCTTCCACGATTTGCATTATAGCTAAATTTTTGCAATTCAACAACTCGTCAAACAAAGAATGTTGTTATTGTGTTCCAACATCTAATTTCTTTTTCTTTTTTTGTACTTTGTCCTAGTTAATGATAACAACTTGACCACCCCACCCAAAACACCCAACTCTAAGGGGTGTGTGTATATATATATATATATTTCTATTAGAGACCCCAAAGGAAAAAAAATACTGAATACTCGTATATTAATCGATAATAATTTCTCTATCTTCATAAGATAGCAGTAAGACTGCATACAGATAACTCACCCTGAATTTCACTTGTGAGACTACAGAATATATTATTTTGTGTACATATATAAGCAAAGACGAATCTAAAATTTTTAGAACATGAGTGCACCACTAAAAAAAAAGCAATTGACACCTAATCTTCTAGATAAATAACTCAACATTCAACTAAATGAGTCATTTAGTCTTCTTGTAACATGGGCGTAAAAAAAAATACTGAATACTCGTATATTTATCAAAAATAATTTCTCTATCTTTACAAGATAGCAGTAAGACTGCTTACAGATAACTCTCTCCAAACTTTATTTATGAGATTACAAAATATATTATTATGTATACATAAGGAGAGACAAATCTAAAATTTTTAGAACATGAGTGCATCATAAAAAAGAAAGAAATTAACACCTAATCCTCTAAATATATAACTCAATATTCAACCAAATGAGTTATTTAGTCTTCTTGTGATATGAACGCCACAGATAATATTATACTCCCTCTGTCCCATAATATAAGAAACTTTTTATTTTATACGGTGATTAAGAAATCATCAATGCATTAGTTAATTTTATCATTTTACCCTTCATTTATGTCAATGTATATTAAATTAAGTTAGAAAAAAATCATTAATGCACTAATTAATGGTGAGGGTAAAATGAGAAATAAATAATTAATTCTATCCTAATTTAGTAAGTGCTCTTATAATATGAGACAAATATTTATAGAAAGATGACTTTATATTATGAGACGGAGATAGTATCAATTTTAATAATATACATAAAATACTTAATTTTACAAAGAAACCATGAGTTCATGTGACGTGTATTCGGCCTAGTATATAAGTAGGATACTTTGCCACAGAATCTAGTTATCAATTTAACGTACGTAAGGAATTATAGTAAGGCATGCTGATGGTATATATTGTATCATGTAGTGCATGAAAATACACAAAACCCAACAAAGCAAAAAAGCAACTACCAAATAAAATAAAATAAATACAAAAGATTGTCGTATAGAAGCCTTATTATACCATAGTATAAAGCAATTGGTTCCCTTCATGTCACGTTCTAAACCAACAATAACATATTTAGTGGGATCCATAGAGAAAAGAATACACAGATAGTAGCGGAGTCAAATTTTCAATTAAGAGAGTTCAAAATCTGAAAAAGCAGACATACGAACTAACTGGAGAAGGTTCAATATCTATTATATATATATATAAAATAATTTCAACACTGAATAAATAGTATAATCTTTTGTCAAAGGAGGTTCATCTGAATCCCCTAGCAATAAGGTGGCTCCGCCCCTGTACACAAATTTTATCTATACTTTTTTAATAGACAAATTATTTCCAAAAGATCCCAATTCAAGAAAATCTGTTATCGATACATATTTGAAAAAAGAAAGGCTACTAATAAGCTACGTGCGATAGTGAATCCGATCCATAATTTAAATTTGATGAATTTACATTATTTTACATATATACCACTAAACGCATTAGATTATTTTAGAATCATGAGTTAATAATTTTGTATTTGGTAGTAAAATTTTTCGTATATGTATTTATATTTCATACAAAAAGATAGTGTGACCCGCGCCCCATTTTCCCCACCTCCTCTAGCTTCAAAAAAGTAATAGAATCACTCCAACCTATAAAGAAAACCAACCACCCCTTAGCCCCAAGTAGTAAAATCCAAATCCAAAGCCAAAAACTTATACTTTGGCTTCTCTTTTCTTTCCTTCCCTAACTAATATTCTTCCATTATTCCCTCACTTCACAAGAAACCTAATCATTGTAAAAAAACATAACTAGTTTGATTTTCTCTTCTTTCCCTCAATAGAGGGCTAGAAGTTTATTTTCAAACTTTTATATATGGATAACATTAGAATGTTCTCTAAGGGTTTTTTGGGTTTTTTTGTTCTTCTAGTATTTTGTTGGTTATTGTTGGTTGAAGTACTTGAAAATGGAGGTACAAGAATGAATGATGTTCATCATCAAGTTATGAAGAATAGCAAAGTAGTTATGAAAAAAACACATAAGAGAAGTACTAGTACTCATGTTCATCCAAAGATTGATTTCAATTTGGTGAGTAAAAGAAGAGTTCCTAATGGTCCTGACCCAATCCACAACAGGTTTGTCTTGTTTTTATTTCTTTATGCAGCTTTCTACTTAATTTTTTATCATATTTTATTTGTTTGATACATTATCGGGTCATCTTTATCTATCGTAATCGATAATATATCGAGTTAACGGTCAGAAATATACTTGAACTATTGTGTTTTCGCGAGTTACACACACAAAAATTATATATCAATCGTTCCGATCCCTTTTCATATATATCATAATTATCGTCATTTATGTAGTTATTAAACACACCTCAATTATCAAATGTTTTCTTTCTCTATTTTTACCATCACCATAGTACAAATAGAAAAAAGAAAACACCTTATATATAATTGAGGTGTGTTTTATAGCTACATAGATGGTGACAGTTCAAAGAGAAAAAGGAAATGACTCATAGTTTACTTGTAAAAGAATATTTAATCATTATTTTTAAAATATATTATGTTTAAAATTACAAATTTTCATTAAATGACTTGATAATGTAAAAGAATACATCGATAATATAAATTACCTCAAACCATAATTATTATACATGTATAGCCCCACAAATCACGTGTTATATAGTTATAATATAATGATTTACCATATACATAATTTAAAATTTTATATTATTAGTGTAATTTAACATGTTTACCAGGTTTTCTATGTTTTTAATTAGTATAACGAGTTACATGTAATGGCATGCCTTTTAAACAATAACTATTTGATTTTGTATAAAATAAGTTCTAGTTGTAAATTATAAAATATGATCGTCTAATGAGCATTTGATGTATTAAATAATATATTTTAAGACTTCCAAGAGATTGTGCCAATTATAACTAAATTCGAAATTTTATTTAAAACAAAGAAAGTAACTCTATCGTATAAATATTTTTTTTTAAAACAAACCTCTCATCAAAGCTATATATTCTTCAAATAATTATTTTTCTTCATGCCATTTTTTCTTTTCTTTTTTTTCTTTTTGGGAATAATTCATCTCTTGTGTTTGGATGTAATTTTTCATATTAATATAATTCCAAAAAAAAAAGACCTAATTCAACTTCTTATGAGGGATAATTTAAAGTTAAATAAAATAAAATAAAATAATTAAAACTTAGTAATAATTGAACATGTTAGATTTTGACCTTTTTTTTACGCATTTCAATTCGAGTAATTTTTGACACACCCATATGTAAACAATTCATTTTGATTCGTTCAAATTTAGTTCAAGTAGCTTTTGACATGTCCTAGTCATTTATCAATAACTCATTTTGAACCGTTTCAATTCAGTCCAATCTACTGATTTGACACCCGTAATCAAATGAACAAATTCAAATTATTTTTAGATATTTATTCCACCAATATATTTTACATTGAGCCCAAAAAAATGTATTTTTGAGACAAAAGTAGTAGGGTTTGCATGCCTAACTGTTACATCAAGTACTTCCACTCTTAGATTCTGTTCAAAGTTTTTTGTTTACTGTAGTTATGTAACTTTACATTAATGAATAAATTAAATAAAAGAAATTATTTAGAGAAAGAAAAAGTATTTGTATTCTGTTTTGTTGTCTTTCACTTTATTTATTCTCTTATAATTATACATGAATAATCAAGCTTAATTAATTGTTAAAGCTAATTAATTTACCTTTTCATTTTGATTTTTATGCAATTTACGAGGCTCCTAATTAACCTTTTAATGACATCTTCTCTTTTTCCCTTTTGCTTTTTTTATTTTTCCTTTATCATTAAAAAAGCTTTCATCACTATAGATGCAAATCATATAAACATCTTTATCTATCAAAAGAAGACTTTTATTATATTAAAATATGTGTGATCAATTTATCTTTTAAAAAATTAAATTATTAAACTTTTTTTTAATTATATTAATACGTATGATCAATTTATCTAAAAATAATTTGAACTATTAAACTTTTTGTATGATCATCAAACACATATTTTTTTAATATTTTATAATAAATAATGATAAAAAATAATACTTGAAATTTTTATCTGCTCTATATCATATTGAAATATATGGCTAACTCATTTAGAACCTTTAATTATTAGCAAAAGAATATTTTTATTTATTTATTTATTTATCCTTCAACACTACACAAAAACAATCAGGGCTAGTTGCCTATGCAGAGTCTATAATTAGTTATCTAAAGATATATAAAGTTAATAGTCAAAAACATCATGAATTATCTTCTTCCTTTTTTTTTTTTTGTGAGTTTCACTTTTTCACCTTAAAATACATCTTGATACTAACTAGTTTAACTATCAATTGTTTCTATATCCTACCTCATGAACTATTGCCATCTACTCAATTAAGTGTATTATAATACATAAATGATAGTAATAATTAATATAACAAAAGAAAAAACCAATAAGTTATGAGATATAAAGCTTACAAAAAACATTGCTAATATAAATGTGTTTCTGCCCATTATCTATAATAAGTGAGAATTGGAAAACATAGGGCAGGATAGTCACTTGCTAAAATAGGCTAAATTACGTTAATAATATAAAAATTCTTTACACTGCCCTGTATATATGATAAGGTTCCACTTCTACCTATATATTAAATTTCTTAATACATAATTAGAATAATTTTTTTGTGTATAAAAAATCAATCAATTAATAAATCTTTTCAATAGTTAAGTGAATTTGATATGTTTATGAAACTAAATTTATTTATGTTAAATTTTTTCAACAGAAGAGCTCGGAGTTCTCGTAGGCCACCAGGTCAAGCTTCCAAAGGAAAACTCAACATTAAGCCATAAACAAATTAAATTAGGTCAAATTAGATAATTATGGCTTGTGAGTTTTTTTTATTTTTATTTTTTTTTGAGAAAAAAATCTTGTATGTAATTGTTGAAAAAGGGAAGTCTCTATACATATTGTCAGGTGAATTTTCAGAAATCCCAGCAGTTTTAAAGATTTTTTTTAATAGGTAGTTAATTTTATTTAGCAACAGATTATCATAAAATTATTTTAGCTAAATCAAATTCGTACTTAATTTTTGAAAAAATTCAAAAAATTATAATGGTTTGGTCGGAGTGATAGAGAAAAATGAGAAATTTTGTATGGATTTTGCAAAAAGAATAGTAATCTCTCCGTCCTAAAAAGATTATATTGATCTGAAATACGAAGAAAATCAGGGTCTGATCTCGACAATTCCACATGTTTCCTCGCAAAGATGTGAAAGACAAACGATTTAAATAATGAAAGATCAAAGAAGATGATCGGGGGATATATACTCAAATTGCTCTTTAAAATCTTCAAAAAAAAATTAAATTTCTTTTTACATATTTAAAAATTACATAAAAAATACTATAAATTACGATAGTTAATAATTTAAAGTATTTGAAAACTTATTATGATAAAGATATTTAAAGAAGAAAAGATAATGGAGAATTTTTAACAGTAAGTGCATGTCTTAGCAGCCATGCATTTTTATATGTAGGAATCTTATGTCAATCTTGTCAAATTTTCAGTAGCTTTTGCTTGTAAATAAAGGAGCTTTTTTAAAAACATTTGTACTTATTGATTTGCTTAAGAAATGGCATGCATTCCATATCCAAAAGCAAATGCACTTATTTGAAGGGTATTTGAGAGGAATAAATTAAAAAGGATGAAATAGGGTATACTGATCACTTTTCGATTTTATTTCTAAAAAATAGTTATTATCATAAAATTTATAATAAAGTTTTATGATGTAATAATAATAATAATAATCTGTTCGATGTTTATGAACTCATAAGTGGGATTTGAAGAGAAAATAATGTACACAGATCTTGATTTAATTTGTAAATTTACATGAAGAGAAATATCTACTTTGTCTATATTTGACTTGACACACATGTTAAGAAGCAATAAATCAAATAGTTCCCCTTAACTATAGAAACTGATGCACAAGAGATTATTTATATGTTTCTACATGGCAGCCCTCTATATGATGATGTTATTTTTTAATGCAGGTCATTATTAAACAAACTAGGAGCATAAGAGCTACGTCACGCATATGAGGAACAGAACAAGGCATGTAGCTAATATGCTTACAAAGGAAGGATGTAGCAGCAGGCATCTTGGAAGGAATCCGTTCTTGTAGTTCTGCCGTTGTCTGTACAAATTCAGTGGACTACAGGCAACTCGGGAATTAGTACTACTAGGAAAGTTATTTTTGGAAAAACTTTCTATATGGACCGGGACGTGGCCTCTAACTCTTGTGTTGTTTCAGATAATATACTATGTAGCCTTCCCGCAGGCCATGGTCTAAACTAATAGCATCCTCGAATGCTACTATATCTTTAAAAAAATGAATCAAATAGTAATTTTACTTTATCACCTCATAATTATTAAGTCATATAAATGTTGGAAAATGAATAATAGTGTAAAATAATAAATTATCTGTTAATTTTTCATATAAAATAAGATATTTATTTTTAGCATAGTGTACTAATCAAAATTAACTTAGGGAAGTACAAAGGAAAAGTTGTGTGCTAGTCCTTTTCATTGTAAGATTCTTTAGTGGGGGATGTGAACACTGTTTTGGTCTTTGCTCCATTCAAACTTGTTGCAAAACCAAACAAATATATTTTATCAAAAAAAATTAAGTTTAAAAGAAAAGGAAAGTAAAGGGCAAGATGGTACTCTCTTCAAAGTGAATTAAAGACAAAGTAGGCTCTTTTGTGTTTGCTTTCTCCTTTAACATTTATTGGACTCATAACAAGCAAAGTTATAGGACTTGGTCTAAAGTTTTTGAGATTCAAGTTTTGGGGCAAATTGCCTAAAAGGGTTAAAAAGGGAAAGAAATATTCACTTGGAATCTTTGGGCCACCACATCTGTTTATCCTCCATTTGATGAGGCTTACTTTTCCTACTATCCAAGTAACAACTTCAATTTTTTCGACACGAGTCTGAATTTAATCATTCTTTAATATAGATATTGAATATCGAGTGAGAATTTTTTTTTTAAAAAAAGAAAAGAGTTTGAGTTTTTGAAAACCTTCCTTGTTAGAAGAGGACGAGTTACTGCATTTAATTTGATGTCCAAACTAAAGTTGAATTGAAAGTTAAGAAGTGATAATTCTCCACCAGAACACAACTATTTCATATGGAAAACCTCCTTATTTATTAAATTGTAACCTATTTACTTTCATAGAAAGATTTGTAATACGTGTTTGTTTTCTTGAGTTGTATAGACTTTTAAGATCCTGAGGTTAAATCTTGAAAGAGAGAGTTAATTAGTGAAGAGGTTTATAAAAGTAACAAGCTTGGTGGAAAGCTCTTATCTGAAAAGCTAAGTATGCCCGAATAGTGTTGATATTGGTTGGTTCGAGGTTTCATTAGTTTAATTAGCCCATTTTGTTATACAACTGTGAATTAGGTGGAAGCGTAAAGTTAACAAGAGTAACTTCTATTCATGTAAAAAACAGCAAAAGGTCAATGCCGTTGTTTTACAAGAATTCCAGATTTTCAATGCATAACAATCTATACATTACTGTTCACAGCATAAACAATCACATGATCTACGTATTCAACACGAGCACATTCATTTAAACGAAGAATCCGCGTTCATGGGATTCAAAATTTCCTGAAGAAAAGGTACTTTAAAGCAAAGAAAATCTCCTTGACAAAACTAAAAAAGTTGTGTGTTCCTTCTCCTCCTTCTTCTCCGTCTTCTTGAGCTGAGCTCGAGCTGAAGATATTGCTCTCTCTGTTAGAGGCCCCGTAAAACCTTGTTAATCTTTCTGATACAGTTTGTTGGCTTTCATCCAATGATTCTTCATTACCTTCATAATCATCATCATATTCATACACTAAATGTATTCCACTTTTCTTCAGCTCAATCCCTGAAATGGGCAAGTTGCCCAAGCCCACCTGTATCATATCACCATCTTCGAGAAAAGACACCATTTGATGATAATCTTGATACCTGCATATATAAACTTGATCCTCGGGCGTAGTTGGAACTCCTGCCAAGTACATACCAGTAGTAAATACTGGTCTATTTGCTCTAACGATTTTTGCAAAGATATTAGCAAGGACAGGCAATTCATCCCGTAAATCATCTGGTTCAGCACAATTCACAGAAACAACTATGGCAATAATCACTGCTTTGATTTCATTGTTTTCGTGCCTTGAGAAATGCACCTCGGTTGGAGTAAACCAACTTGGGATTTCACTGCCTGGAATACTAAAATTATCCAAGTTCTTCACAGCAACCTGTGTGTGAAAACTTTTGTATTAAGTAAACTGTTTTCGCAAGAAATTGAATGAAAGAAACAAGTGATTTTGGTATGACCGGAAACAAATTTCTGAAAATGTTTTCACGATTTTCCTCATTTTTGGGCAAATAGTCTGTTTTCCTTCTCAACTATCATTTATCTCGACTTCAAACTTCATATAGGAGAAAACAGTACCTTATCAAGTTTGTTTCGAACATTAGAGGCACAAGAGACGTTGCATCCAGCCATATGTAACATTTTTAAGGATCTCAAGCATTCGACACCTTGAATATCAGCCAAACTCATGCAATTCGCAAGGTTTAGCTCGTGCAGAAACTCTAATTCTGAGATGTCGGGTATACTCTCTAGTGTTCCACAGTTTGCAGCATTTATCTCGAGCAAACTTGAAGGAAGAGGGGGAAGAGCTTTCAGCTGTTTGCAATGGGGAATTAAGAGCTTTTTCAAGAAACGTAGTCCTTTCAGACTAGACGGCAGATAAGAAAAATCATTGTGACCAAGATTGATGAACTCCAAATATGATAGTTTCTCAAAATCATCAGGCAGTTTCCCAACTATTCTCCATGCACGTGCATCAAGTTCTTCTAACGAGGATAACTCTGAGAAAGATGAAGGAAGCACAATAGGTGCAGTTTCCCTTTCAGCATCGGTAGCTATTTCTGTGATTTCAGTACTTTGTGGTACCTGCAACGGTGCATACGAAATTTAATTTTTGGAAATGTGGATTCAAAATATAATATTTATACTAATTTTCGACAGTCTACCTGAGAGAAAGGCTTCTTTCCCATCCTCAGAATCATTAAGCCTGATAGCTTCCCAAATGTTTCAGGTAACACTGTTACTGCAGTCTCCTCCATTAGCAAGTGTACTAAGTTCTTCAGTCCTCCAATAGAAGCTGGCAGTTTACACAGTCGCTTACATTTGGTCAGTCTCAATATGACAAGATTCTGCAACTCCCCAACTGATTCTGGCAGCTCCGTCATGGCATCATTTCGAGTAATAGTCATTGTTCTAAGAGATAATAATTCTCCAATGGAGTGGGGAAGCGAGCCAAGGCGCTCACAGTTCCTTATCTCGAGAGTCTTCAGTGATGTAAGGGTTCCAACATACGGAAGACTATGGATTGGAACCTTATCTATTTGAAGCTCAACCAAAGAAGCCAATCGTTTAATTGACACAGGCAACGCCGTCAAATTCTGACAGTTTCCAAGCGATAAGGACCTAAGATAATACAGGCAACCAATAGATTCTGGCATATTTTCTATTGTACTTCCATATAGCCAGAGATTTGCCAAAGATTTGAGGTCTCCAACAGAACGGGGAAGAGAATCAAGTGACTTACACCAAATTAAGCTTAGAGTATGAAGGTTCTGCAAATGTTTAACAGAATCAGGTATTTCTTCCACAGCAGAACCATTAAGAGAGAGTTCCTTCAAAGCACTTAAATTTCCTAACAAACCGGGAAGTTGTTTCAATGAGTTGCAGTGGTTTAAGCTTAGCCTTTCAAGTTTTGTTAAGCGAAATATACTTGAAGGCAACTTCTCTATAGCAGTCTCATCTAAGAGAAGTTCTTGTAAAGACTTCATCTTGCCTATATCTTCAGGTAGATGTTTCAATCTCGAGCAACCCGAGAGTATCAGCTTTTCAAGATTTTTCAGCCCAGAGACCTCACCTGGAAATTCAACAAGGTTGCGGCAATCTCTTAGATTTAAATGACGTAAAGTTTTCAGATTACCAATTGTTCTGTGAATCCTTTGCAAGTTACTGCAACGCTCAGCTATCAACTTTTCCAACATTTTATGCATGGATAAATCGGGAATAGCTGTTATTTTATGACAATCAGAGATATTCAAAGCTATCAACTTGTTGGCCGCCTGCAGAGTTCAGAAAGACATGGTCAAAGAATAAATATTTCAGATTGAAGAAATGAGACCATATCAGGACTTTCATCAACTACAGGATACAATTCAGGTATTCGAATGATATAGAACCAAAGTTCTGTGATTATGATTTCCGTTTTGGAACTCTGTAATCCAATGCTGCTTCGTTTTTAATAACAAGAAATGATCATAGCTGATGAGAAATTTCAGCTTCTTCTTCGCCAGATTATCACCCACCATCAGCAAGTTCTTGACACTAATTTATAATATACGTGACAAACGCAAAAGCTTAAGAAATGAAAAATGCAAGCACTATGGTTCAGTTAGTGTTTCATGCTTTCATCAGCATGACAAATAAAGCATACCTTTTTGTGACTCCACGTCCATTTCCGGCTTCCAATCCTCTCTATTTGGCTTTCTGAGAGATCAAGTATGGCAAGTTCACTTGGATAATAATTAGAATAAAAACTTGAAAGAGTGCATCTTTTCCACTGGAGCCATTTTAGTGAAGAAGGTAACTTCCCCAAATTTCCCTCTAGTTTCACATTATCAAGTTGGAGTAGCCGTAAATTAACTATTGGATCAAATACTTCAGTATTCAATACCAACTCATTTGTTTCTTTTGCATCATTTTGAAATTGCCCTTTGTATAACTCTTTAATGTAAGCTAACGCAGAACTGAGACTGGGAACTTCTTGAAATCGCTCTCTAGTAATTGCTTTTGCGCTTTTAATCTTTGATGAGTACCTCTGCTGCTGATCCAGGATGATCCCTTGGATGTGCTGTGTTCCCTGTTGTTTTCATAACACATATGATTTTTCTAGTATACTTAAGTTTAGCAGAAAATAAAATCACAAGAAAGCAGCTGGAAGTTCTCGTAGTATATTAAGAAAGAAACAGAATTTCTCATTTCAAGCTGGTGATTTGTCACAAACATTGAATAAATGGTCATACCTTCCTTCCTTGAAGAACACTCAAAACATCAGCAATTTCCCACAGCCTGCTGCGCTTTCCAGGATCTGAAAAGCCTTCTTGCCTAACAATCTGTCGTCCCATATCTCTTATCTGGTCATGCATCCACAAGTCCCCACCATCAATCACCTTAACCAACGATCTAGTGGTCAATGTGTCAAATGCAATCCTGGCTCTAAAACCACATCCTTCCATCACATCAATTACATTTTCGGCTTTCTTATCTAGTTGATCAAGAAATAAACATGCAACATCCAGGAATATACACTTCTCTTCATCATCAAGACCATCGTAACTTATTTTCAAGATGTCATGAAGAAGGGGTGAGCGAATTTCTTTTAGCTTTCCTAGAGCATCAACCCATTCCTCCAGGCTCCTTTTATCAAACAAGAAAGAACCAAAAACTTCAAGAGCCAATGGTAGCTTTCCAGTAATTGAGACAATTTTCTTGGATATATCCAGAAAAGATGGGGATGGCTCTGATCTTCTAAATGCATGGTAACTGAATAGTTTTAGCGAGTCAGTATCGCCCAATTCTCTCACCTCAAACGTCTCGTCAACAATGTCTTCTATCAGAAGTCCTTTGTTTCTAGTACTAATGAGAACCCTGCTTCCTTCAAAAAACCAACTTTTCCCCCCAATTAGTGCCTTTAGTATGTTTACGTCATCATTTACATAATCAACATCATCTAAAACCAGAAGGATGCGTTTTTCTCGAAGCATTCGCCTAAACTTTTCTCTTCCCTCAATGGCATTAGCAGGGGAGAAGGAGAACGCGTTGCTAGGGAAAAGACCCTGTAAGATTTTCTTCTGAAGGGACAAAATGCCTTGTTGAGAAGCTATTTCCTTAACATTCAAGATAAAAGTCCTATGTGTAAAATGCGAAGCAAGTTTGTTGTAAAGAACCTTAGAAAGAGTCGTTTTACCAACTCCTCCTATTCCATGCAACCCCAAAATTTTGACACCGTTGCTCTTGACATCCAACTGTCTTAAAAGTTCTTCCAGACGGTAATCAAGTCCAACAACAATTGGAGCTACAGCCATTGGGGAATTGCTTAATTCATGCAAAACTCTTTTCACCAAAGACTGAATCAACTGTGATTCGTCACTGTAGAATGGAAGAAAATTAATTAAGATCAAGTTAACTTACGTAGTCTTGTATATTTCCTAAAAATCATATTAGAGGAAGTTCAGAGGTAAACGAAAATGATAACATCACAACACAAGCTAGAAGGCCGTGATGCGAATTCAGCAGCATCTCCCTACCGAATGAACCCTTCCTTATCTAGTACCAAAGTTATGCTTTTTATGGCACCATCATATCAAGTTATCAACAATGGTTTATACCCAACAATAACAAAAGAAGGAATTTCAACAGACTCACAAACATAACAACCCAAAATAATCTCAACATAAGGATTATTAAAACATGTGCCTTAATTATCAAAACATAGTTCAAAATACACTCGGGTATCCAAACATGAGCTCCATCCTTGTAAAAACATATGCATAAAAATCATTTTACATGTCGAAACTTGCACCTACTCACTCCCACAAGCACAAGCCTACAAGTTGAATCATAATCAATTATGAAATTTATCAAACACGCAAAATGAATGCTTTTAAAAGAATTTTCCTTTAGAAGGTACATCTCCACTCAACTGGATTGAACTTAAGCATTCATTCAACTACATCCCACAATAGTCAATCTACTCGTAAATTAGCCTAATTTTGTCATTTGGGACTCAACATGATTAAATTGACAACTAGAACTCAGCTTACCTAGGCCTATACAACTAAAAAACCTAAGATTAATCTCATCTTTTCCAACATTTGCCCATTGTTTATTACTCATTTACAACAACCACACCCATCCATCATCTACCACAATCGAACATTTTGAGGTTCATTCCCAACCACCTCCAGATGAGAGCCCATAATCCCACCATAATTCATCCATATCCATAACCAATTACTTCCTTCGTCTCAAATTAACTGTCTTACTTATCTAACCAAAACAAAGAGTGTTTTTCTATATTAGGTAAGTTTTTCAATTTCAACATTGTGCTAAGGCGACAAAATTTAAAAGACTAAGGCATATACTTTTCATTTAATACCACAAGATTCAAAATATGTCCTTAAGATACTTAAATTGGAATTGAGGGAGTGACATATAAACAATATTTAAGTGAAGAACATACCTCATCTTCTTGAAATATCGTGTTCTTACTTCTTAGGTGAAACATTGGATTTTAAACAAAATTGTTGTACTATGAGGTTAAGATTCAGTATGATTGAAATTTGGATGATAAAATCTAGCTTCAAAAAGCATAGTTGACCTTCAAAAAGCGTGTTGTGTTTTTCTTTTTTTAAATAAAGTTAGGCCGGCTATGTGTCACTTTAAACATTTCTTCTCCTACTTTTTTTATATAAAAAAAAAATCGATCTGTGGCTTGGATATATCCAGAAAAGATGGGGATGCCTAGGGAGTAATCACAATCTTTTAAATTTGGTTGATAAAAAAACTGTGAACCTTTATTCTTCTCCACTTAAATACCATACTTTGCTTTATATGGTGTACGACTTGAACTTGTAACCTTAGCTACAAATCCTTCACCTATTGCCACTTGAACTAGGTCTCGAGGCTCTCCTACTTTTTCTCAACCATTTTTAATCTATTTTTTGTATTCCACTCATTTCTTCTAGGCATGAGGCTTAGGGTGTGTTGAATGAAAATATTTTTCAAAATCTTTTCATGTTTAATTGGTTATATATTTTTAAAATATTTGTTTGAAAAAATAATTTTTTTCATAAAAATAATAAGTTTAATTACTTTTTTTTTTGTAAAAAGGCACATATGCGTTGGAAGGCTTCATTAGTGAATAAGAAATATATTTGGATAAATCATATAATTAATTGTGTCAAGGCGGTTCAAAATAAATTTGTTAAAAGATTAACTGAGGCAGAACAGATGATAAGTTTTGAAGAAAAACAGGTACAAGCCCATAAATACTAATGATTCATTTCATCTTACGTGGAAATATTGAAAATACCTTCATTTTTAATTTTAAGATCGTGAATTCAAGTCATCAAGAGAGTAAAATATGAAAGAGAGAAGTATTAAAAATATCTTTAAGTTTAGTATAAATTATTATATTTTTATTAAATTATATGCAGCCTTAAAGATATCCTTCTACTTGACTAACTAAAGTTAGACATATCTTGATCTTGCCATATTGGCAAAAAATTAAAGGTATATTTTACTCGTGTTGCAAGATCAGAGGTGTATTTAAATTCAATTAATCAAATAAATGAGTATTTTTAATGTTATGAATAGTTTAAAAATATAATTAATACTTTATACAAAACTCAAAAGTGTTTTCAATACTTTCTCTTTTATGCATCTATCTTTGTTGAATGGATATTAAAATCTAACCAACTCATGAACTTAATAATGTATTTTTATCCATATTATAAATTGACTAATTCTCAAGAGCAGCATATTAGAATCTAACCGACTAATGAATTTAATAACGTTATGTAATTTTTTTTTTCTTATTACTCCATATCATGAAATTGATGCTAACATTGTTCTAAAAATAATTTAAATATCATATTTCTTTTCCTACAGAGACCAAATATATATATATATACATATACACATACACTTAATCAAATATATTACAAGAATCAAAACTATAATTTATGAATAACTAGGAAGTCAAAAATGCAATTAGCCGTAAAATTAATCAATATAGAGCAAGCAACCAATTGAAAGAGATAATTTAGCTCTAATATAATATTAATACGCTAGCAAGTCAAAGGCTTCTTATTTAAATTGTATGCGTCGAACAAAGGAATAAAATAATGGAACCCTATAATTGGTACTAGCAGAACTTCAAGAATTAAAATACGTAAAATTACTAATTTATTGAGTTAATTATATATTCTGGTTTGCCCAATATATTATTCATAAAGTACATGGACTTGTTGCATGCATGGGACAGTGCATTTCCAAGTAATTAGCTAAATAACTTTACATTGTATTAGTCTTTCTCCGTCTCAAATTACCTATCGTACTTTTTATAAATAATTACCTCAAATTATTTGTTATTTTACAATTTTAGAATAAAATTCTTTAATTTTTTTAATTTTACCCTTAGTACAAGTACCTCAATTATGAGAAGATAACACACAAATAAAATAAATACTAAATGAAGAAAAATTATGTATTAAGACATAAATAAGAGTAAACTTAAAAAAAAATCACGATAGATATTTTGAGACATAGAAAATAGTATAAAATATTAACATGTTGTTAGATTTATGTTTCAGGTTGAAATAATGTAAATGATAAAGCTCTGATATTTAAGTAGATAAGTGTATAAAATTGAGTCCATTTTTTACTGAGTATTGAACTATACACCATTGATTCTTGAAAATTTCTCGATTATCAAATAAAATTATTACAACTATGGGGTCATTCTTATTAATTAATAAATATTAATTTGAACCATACACTATTGATTCTTGAAAATTTCTCGATTATCAAATAAAATTATTACAACTATGGGGTCATTCTTATTAATTAATAAATATTAAGAGGAAAACAAAGTTTATGATACTGATAGTCCCTCTCTGGTATATCTACTTGTATGCTCTGCTCTAGTGTTGTTGAAGCTGCTCAATATCTATTTTCCCAAATGAGTTTTTAAATTAAGGCTAACAAGGTGTCTTGGACCTAAAATCTACCAAAATTATTTTACAGTTTGTTTGATCAAACATCTAAAAGATGCTTATTTAAAAAAAAAAAAAAACTTTTAGAAAGTAATTATTTGTTTATTAATAATCAATATAAAAAATATTTTCAACTTCTAAATATAGTTTTGCTATTATTCGAAAGCACATAATTTTTTCCTAAAATTTTGGGCAAATACAAAGCATTTTTCTAAAAAAGAAAACATTCAGAACTGTCTGCCTCTCAAAAATTTGGCCAAACAAACTATAATGTATAGGTCTAAACTCTAAAAGAAGAGAAGTTTTTTTTAAAAAATTTCATGTTTGATTGGTCAAAATTTTTGAAATATTTCAAAAATGACCTTCCAAGTAGAAGCAAAGAAAATAAGTTTTCATTCTCACCTTTCATAGTATTTGTCTAGATTATATATAAATATTTTTAAAATAATATTTTTTATTTATGTATCAAACACAAGAAATAATTATGAATTTCACTTATTTTCCAAAGAAAAACATATTCCTTTGATAAATTTAGCTCATATGATAAAGAAGAGTAATTTAAGATTAAAAGAATGTGTTATTTTAGTCGAATTTTTGACTCTTTAATTAATTCAAAGTTATTTGAGTCGCATGATGCTGTTGGATGTTATACCTTAGATAGAACAATTAAGAGTGATATTGCTAGATGGATGAAGATTATACCATTGTAAACTTGAATCTCCGTAAAAATAGTAAAATATTTATGTCTAAATATATTTATTTTATTTTCAACAATACTCCCTTTGTTCCATAATCACTTAATTTGTAAGACAATACAAACATATTAAGAAAAATGTTTAAGGACATAGTTTAAATCATATTTTCTACTATTACCTTTTGTAAAATCATACATGTAACTTTGCAAGTCGTGTAATTTGTCATTTTGTTTCATATCTAGTAATTTTTGCTTTTGGGAATGATAGTTTTGAGATGAGGGACTTTCGAAAACAGTCTCCCTATCTCTATAATGTAATGATAATGTCTGCGTACATTTCACCCTCTCCATACCCCTATTTGTGCCCATTTGTGATATTTTCTATGATGTAGTAATAAGGTTTGCATACATTTTACCCTTTCATATCCCATTTGTGTCCATTTGTGAGATTTCACTAGTATGTTGTTAAAACTTCAATAAATAAAATGACAAATATGAAAAGTGTTTCAAATATTCATCAACTTTGGACAATTCAACTATGTGTAATTTATAGTATTCACCAATGAAATACACTCGTAAAACTATACAAAGAGGCCAAATAAAATCACCATCAACTACGTGGAAGACTCAAGATCTCACCGAGATTCCACCTAACAAAATCAGCTAGAACAATTACATTCTAGGGTTTCTTCGATTAGATCTATTATTTAATTAAGCAAATTTGTTTTCAATTGGTCAGAGAGAACAAAAAAATCAGAAGAATCAGAGAAAGAATTATACTTACCCATTATCATAAACCCAACCAGAGATCCCTCCAACTCTTTCCATGGCGTTCCTCCATCTCACCGTCTTTTCCTCTCCAAATTTCCCTTCCAAATCCCTAAAATCATCGAGAAATGGCCCTCTCTGCCTCCGCACATCCGACGGGTTAACTTCGTAGAACACAGGCAGAACAAGTTTACCCAGCTCACAAACCGTCGCTAATTCCTCCAGGCACCATCTCGAGGAAGCGTAATTTGGGGAAATAATAGCAATTACAGCAGCAGAGTCATTAATCGCCTCCATTAAACCTGGTGCTATCTCATCGCCCTGAGATAAACCCTCGGAATCTCGAAAAACTCGAATGCCTTTTGAGTACAACCCGTTGTATAAGTTGTTCGTGATGTTTTCGCGAGTATCTTCGCCTCTAAAACTCAGGAAAACGTCGTAGTTTAGACGGAGTGATGGAAGTGAAGCTGAAATTGGCTGCTCGTCGAATTCCTCCATTTGCTAGCTGTGTAAGGGAGGAAATCGGATTCGATCACTCACGATGAGTGAGAAATCAGAGGATGTTCATCCTCCAAGCAACTTCACAGTGAGCTATGTGTAGTCTGTACTGTCAAAATGCTTTAAGCGTGCAGTACGTAAACGTGTACGTGTACCATGTATATAGCGGGGAGAGGGTTATAAAAGGAATTTAATATTTAATTTTTCTTTTCCTTTCTCAAGTTAAAAGACATACTTGAATTATATTCATTTAATCCTGAGTTTCATACTTTAATCCTCACTCACTAGTTAGTGGTTTACTCCACATGAAAAAATGATTTTATTATGACAAATCTAAATAAATTAATATTAAGCTAAAAGATCAATACTATCCCCGTAAAAAATAATTTATTTCAATCGTGACATTCACCATCTTTTTCTTCACCATCTTGGTCGTGGTCTCATCTCAGTCATGTCGTCGATATAGAAAAAAGCCAACTAAGTATATTTAAAAATTAATAAAGATTTTATTAACAAATACACCTAGAAGCATTTCTAGACAAACGTATGGTCTAGTCAATGTTTAGATATGTTTTGTTCACCTTTAAGTGATAGTTAAGATTAAAAAACTCGCATTCCTAATAGTTAAGAAATATAACTCAATAAAGTAAAATATAGTATAGGTATGTTTTTGATGTTTAACCATTCGATCATTTCTATTACGTTTCTTCAAGCATTTGTGGTAGGGCTTTTTTGAATTTATTATTAATTTTGATATTTGCATTAAAATTTAATTAATTTATTATGTCGAAAAAATTATTTTAGGAGCAACACACTCCTTACTGAAAGCTATTCAATTCTTCATGGTCAAATTAGGAATGTTCATGGTAGATATCATACGACTTTGAAAACTTTGGCACGATAACATTGACTTTTGATTTCTAAAGTCTTCTATTAATATTACATCGAATTAGTTAGATATTTTAAAGTTCAGTTTAATATTATGCAACATAATAAATCGATAATGGTTCTTCTTCCTTTTTGTTCTCTGGTGAGTTTTGTTTTTCTCTTCTTTTTTTATTAGTGTCCCAATCGATGTTCAGACATTTGAGCTCCAAGTAAATTTGAATTATGCATAGAAGAGTCCATACCGGTGATGACACCCAACATGAAGTCCCACCATATTAGAATTACTAGTACCACATTAGAAGTCCCACTAGATTCACCACTAGAATGCATCATATTCTCTAAGAAGTTCATGCTTAAATAGTTAATACTTTCGTCTCATTGAATGGCTATCACACATACTTGAATTAGTTTCATTTCTTACCAAAACAATATACCTTCTTCCACAGACAAGATAGGTGGTAGAAGTAGCATAATCCATAGCCCATAGCCAAATAGACATAGCACCATCATAGCAGTTGTATTATAGTCATTTATCCTACATATCCACTCTAAGAAGACTGAGTAGAGATCCTGGTTTCAATGAGCACGATGTCATCCTCTGTCCATACTAATCAACCCTTATTTTCAGATGTAAAAACTGGAAATCCATAATTATTACACTGATAGCATAGCCATTCCTCTAATGATGCTATACTACATTGACCTTTCCCTGGGTGATATAAGATAGTCACGTCATAATCCTTTAGAAGCTCCATCTACCTCCTCTACCTCAAATTTAGGTCCTTCTGGCTGAAGATGTATTGCAAACTACGATAATTGGTGAAGATGTCACAATGGGTCGTATATAGATAGTGACTCTGTAGATTTAACACAAACAAAGCACCCAGCGGAGACACACTCCGGCATATGAACCCCTACTCAAGAGATCTTGAAGTTGCTCCCTAAGTTCCTTCAATTCAACCACGTCGTCTAAAACCTTACCCTGGACATATCTCATCTAATTTCATCTACACCCAAATCTTTTCGACTTAAAGAACAATCCAAGGCTGACCACACATCCATATCTTAAATCCATTACCTCAGAAAATTTCCTAACAGTCTCTGTAGCCTCTAAAGGGTAAGTAACGGACGTTTTTGCACCGATCCTTAAGACTCTACTTGACTGGGCTTATACACATGTGAGACCTATGAACCTGGGACTCTGATACCATCTGTAATGACCTTG
>DF362914.1:0-13757 GCA_000787875.1 Solanum virginianum
ATATTTGCTTAAAATTTCTATATTATTTTGCTCATACTTTTTTATCTATTTTTTTCTTTCATATATATTTTTTTTTAAATTTTGCTCTTTCTTTTATTTTTTTCTTGCTCTTTCTTTCTTCCATTTTTTTCTTCTTCCTATTTTTTCTTTTCTTTCGTTTTTTCTTCTTTTTCTTGCTCTTTCTTTCTTTCTTTTTTTTTTCTAAGTTATTTTCTCCTTATTTTATTCTTTTTTATAAATTATTTATGATAAAGGAGAAATATAACAATTACTTATTGCAAATATAATTAAAGAAACACTCAAATATTTCATGATATTTTATTAAAATTATATATTTTAAAAATAACTTAGACATATAAATTAACTTATATAATCAATTTATATTGAAGATGAATTAAAATAAATTAATTCTGATTTAATCTAATTTAGAAATAAAAATTTAGAGTAATAATTAACATTTTATAATGTGTAACAGTTTAAGAGTATTTCAGATATTTTGGTAAAAAAAAACGTGTTTAACAACACTTTGGTACCAAACAGATTAACAACTTTTTTTCCACCTAAAATACTTTTATCCAAACACGTAATTGCCTGTTTTTAAAATAAGTTTAAGGACTTTAAAAAGTGCTTCAAAGCCAATTTTTTTCAGTTAATCGAAACGGGCTCTAAGTATTTTAAAATATATTGAGCTTATTTGGTAAGAAATTGACATAATGTATTATAAATATATAAAAGTTTGTGATAAATACATTATTCATCAATAAAACTTGTATTATATATGTTTTATAAATAGTTTTCTTTAATATGAACTAAAACTATATTATAAATATATTATAAGTGTTCAATAAAAATTTATTATTATTATTATTATTATTATTATTATTATTATTATTATTACAAATAATAAATACTTTTTTAATCTAATATACCTACATAAATTTCCCTAAGTGGAAATATAGTATATATTCTGAGTATCTTCACGATGAGATTTTTTTATAAGATATAAAAAAAAAATAAAGTAAATCTTAAAGTTTTTTTTTTAAATAGAAATTTTGATTAGTTATTGGTCAAATCAAAATTGAGTAATCATGAATCAAAGATAGAGATCTATTATCGACTCTATAGCATTAGTCGAAGAATTGAAAATCCGAGCTAACTGATAGGTACACTGGTTCACTGATCTTCTAATAAAAGCCAAAGCCACACATGAGTATTTCACAATCATGAATAATAACATCAAAGTAAAAGTTGTTTCCACCATTTTTTTCTAGCGCTTGTTTAACTAAGAGGTTATCCATTTCAATAATTATCGATGTTATTGCAAAGTATTCCTTCAGCTGTCAACCAGCTGAGTGCTTCTCGAACTCCCAAAGCCTCTAAGTAGGTCTTGAATCTTGTGATCTCCCTAGCCGATTAGAGTCCCTCCGAAGGAACTTCCATAAAATTTTAAAAATTGCCAAGGAATGGAATTTTGCCCCCCAAATTAATTTTTAATTTCTTAAAGTTTTTCAGAAGTCGGACTTTTAGGCAAACATATTTATCAAAAAAAAAAAAAGAAATTTGTAAACCAAACATTTTTTGCCAAATTCTTTTCTTTAAAACTACTTTTATATTTTAAGATAAGAAAGATCCTAAATAATTAAAAAGTCAAAGTGAACTTAAAAGTCATTTGAAAGATCATAGCTTAAGTTGTGTCGATTGGACATTGGCTAATGAAAAAAGTGTTTCTTTCCTTTCCATGAGTCAGTCTCATTGTCACTTTTGGATAATCTAAAACAACCTTAACTTTTATATGTTTCATCCTACTTTTAGTGTTTCACATGTGTCCACTTATACAAAATTCTTAATCATTCGTATATTTCTATCTTAATTTATATGATATAATTTAATTAATTATGAAATTTATAATCTAATTAAATTTTATTAAAAAATAAATTAATTTTTTATTTTAATTTATTGTGTACCTTTCAAATTTTGTAACCGTAAGCTTTTTGTTGTATAATGAGCCAACCTCATTGAGTACATGAAAGGGCCACTATCTTGGAGATTGTTTAATATTGGCCTGACTCTATGTTAAGTCCCTCTCCATAAATATGACAAATGTCTTATCTTTTATCCTATGATGATTCATATCCCATTACTGATTCATGTTGTTGTTTTCTATATATATCAGGTGATATTTACTCAATTTATTTACCTTTAAACCTCCTACATATTAGGAATAAACATTCACATTTCTTCATTATATTTTTTATTGGATTCGATACTAATCTTATTGAGTTATATATTTAACAATCGGAGCCATATATATCTTTTTATATTTTGACTTTTCTTAGTTAAAATTTTGATCTCGATATTGTTAATAGTGATTACGTATAAAATGAGTGTAATTTGAATGCATTATCTACTCCAGAAAAAAAATGAAAAATAGTAATATTCTAAATAGAATTTTAAGGACTACACATTTCTAAACATTTGTTCGGTAGCATTTGTAAATATTTTCTAATTGT
Organism: Solanum virginianum; assembly: GCA_000787875.1. Classification (NCBI taxonomy): domain Eukaryota; kingdom Viridiplantae; phylum Streptophyta; class Magnoliopsida; order Solanales; family Solanaceae; genus Solanum; species Solanum virginianum. Next base: position 2,511 of record DF362914.1, read on the forward strand.
TGCATATCTTTTAAACTTTCCCAATTAAAGTTATCCCCGTTAAAAAAATTATACAAATATACACATTCGCCTGAATTTCTCCTTTTCCCTAATACTAATAAATCCAAGCAATTTTTTACCACACTTATGGTTAAGGCAAATCTCGACGATTCGTTGCAATTTTCTTATGATCCTGTCAAATAAAAATTTTTGTCTTTGAGGAGTGGAAAACCGCTTCTTTTTCAGAGGAGAGGGACAATGTAGTGTATTTCTCGAACGAAACGAGTTCCTTGTGATGTGTTGAATCTTCAATGAACTTCCATCAGCACTTCAGATTGATCTTGAGGAAGAACGTCTCGCGGATCTCTCCTTGCTTGTTAGAGAACCTTGGAGAATACTATGTAGTTGATCCCTTCTTGTGATCGATTTTAGCACTAGCATGGTTCGCTAGCGGTAGCTAGGACAAAACTCGCTTTCTTCGCTCCGCGAATGAGAGAGAACGAGGAAAAACACGTTCTCTCTTTGCGAGATCCGAAAGTGGAAAATGCGTAACATTCTATGGATATATAGGATCAAACGTAATGCAGCGCTCTATTGGCAGAGTTGAAAGATTTTGTTTAAGTCATTCAAAAAGAAATTGAGAAAATTATCTAAATATATTATATTTACAAAAAAATTACTAAAACAAGCCTAATACCTAAGACACTTATAATACATCTATATTACATGCATATTCATTTTTAATATACAGTATAGTTTTTGTTATCAAAATAAGTATAATATATTTATATACATACATAATTCACTTTTAAATATGTAAATATAATATATCTAGATAATAAATAAAAAATTTATAGCAATAAAAATATTTATAAAATGAATCCAATAAAGTAATTATAATTAATCAAAACTCTTAGAGTTGCTTTGGTATGATGGATAAGTTATAATAATTTCACGATAAAATATAGGATTATTTTATTCCATATTTAGTTAGAGATATAAGGTAATCCTTAAACTATTTATCTCGCCGCTTTTGCGTTAGTGATGACATAAGTTATCCCATATATATAATGAAATAACTTATCGTAGACTAACTTATCTCGAGATAAATTATCTTAGGGCAACATGTTGCCAACCAAACGACCCCTGCGATTCATGAAAATGGAGTGGGCTTGATCCGTGTAATAACTAAAAATAGCCCATTTATGCCTAACTAAAAATGCTCTTACCAAAGCTAACAATTAAGCTTCCAAATCAAGAACCAACAATTTCTCTGAATCACTTCTTCCATCAATGGCGTTTCCTCTCCATTACGTATGTGTTCTTCCTTTTTCCCTCTGTTCTTTTCTTGTTCTGCACTTTCATTTCCCCTTATTTTAAAAAAAAAATTCAATGGTGTCCAATTCTCACAAGATCTAATGTCTATTGATTAGTCTATCACAATGCCCAACTCTTGAATGATCTTGAAATTCTTCTGGTCAGTCATTTTATTAAAATGAGAGGAAAAAAATTGGATCTTGGGGAAGTTTAGCTGATCTAGCTCACCATTTGTTGTTTAATCATTGGATATTTAAGATCTCAATGTAGCTATAGTAGCTTCTTTCTATTGTATTTATGATATGTCATTTAGCTGATCAAATCTTTTTGGTTTATTGAAAATTTGGTTGATCAAATATTTTGTTACTTAGATATGGTGAAACTTGATCTCACCAAGGTAATGACCTTAGATAGTAAGGAGTGGAAGGAGTGGAGGTCGCGAATTAGAGTAGCAGACTATATTCTCTGTAGGTTAGGTTGATGTTTGGCCGTGGGGTATAGTAGGATTTGTTGTGTCTTTATATTCTCTGTCGTCATTATGTGTCTTATATATGTTAATTTTATCATACTTATATACTATTATGTGTTTTTCGTTATTAGTCGCTCTTTCTGTTTCCTTTACTTTTTTTCATATCTACTTTATTCTGCTTATGGGTTTTGAGACGAGGGTTCCAGAAAATAGCCTCTCTATCTCTATTAGCTAGTGGTAAAGGCTGCGCACATTCTATCCTTCCAGACCTTACTTGTGGGATTCCACTGGGTATGTTAAATCACATAACCACACTGAAACATAGGAAGCATGTTTACTTTAAAATTGTATATATAGGGGCTGCAGCTGCTCTGTGTAATCTTGCATCTGCCACTGTAATTCAGTTTAACCAGAAATGCGTGATAAAAAAGGATGTAAATTGATGAAGTTAGAATGTGTGTAAAATAGTTGAATGATTACTCATGGTAGAATGATCATATGATTGTGTGTAGGGTTCTTGCCCTGTGGTAAAGAATATGCTTCTTTTGGATTCCGAAGGAAAACGTGTAGCAGTTAAATACTACTGTCATGACTGGCCAACATACAGCGCCAAGCTTGCATTTGAGAAGTCTATTTTTACTAAGACTCAAAAGACAAATGCTCGAAATGAAGGTATTGCTCACCCTGTTTGTTTCCCTCTGATCTTTATGGATGTGTGTTTGTATGCTCATGAAAGTCATTGCTTTTATTCTATTTTTTTGCTTACTGTTAATTGATCTGCAGCTGAGATATCAATGTTTGACAGTAACATTGTTGTCTATAAGTTTGTGCAAGACCTTCACTTCTTTGTGATGGGAGGTGATGATGAAAATGAACTAATTCTAGCCACTGTTTTCCAGGGCTTCTATGATGCAGTTACCCTTTTACTCAGGTACCCATAAGCCCAAATCTTTATTCATGTGTCTTAATCTTTTTATATGTTTTGTACATGGCTACATGCTGTCTAACCTATTATGAATTGTTGCAGGAGTAATGTTGAACAGAGAGAGGCTCTCGAAAACTTGGATTTAATTCTGCTTTGCCTGGATGAGATTGTGGATGGAGGGTAAGCCATGCGGTTCTCTAATGATGTAGGAACAGCACATTACGGTTTTTCTCCTTTCAACAGAGTTTTGTTTTTCCGATTTTTCTATTTTCCACGAGTACTGACATCCTGTTGTAAAAACTCTTACATGTCATCCTTTAGCAATTCACTTGAGCTATTATTTAGTCATCTCGTGCTGCTTAAGCAGTGCATCCTCTGGGGATAAGTCTTTGCTTGAAAAAGTTGTCTTGCTGTATAGGGGAATGCATCCAGGAATAGGTTGAACAACCAGTACAATAAACTAGTGGTAATTAGCTTCCGTACCTTAGAGTTTGGGTGAAAATACTTGTCTACCTTTAGCAGTAATTTGTTTCGTGAAGTTAATTTTTCACTTTTTTGGCTACCTATCATACTCTTGTTCAGCACCCTTTCTTCAATGGCTTAGTTGGGATGCTGAGCCCCAACTATGAAGCTACTTCATCTTTTTCAGCCTTAGTTACCTTGAACATTTTGAATAATTGGCAGGATGGTTCTTGAAACAGATGGTAGTGTGATTGCGGGGAAAGTTGCGAGTCATAATATGGATGAGGGTTCACCCCTTTCGGAACAGGTAAGCACGATTTTCTGCATCCTATTTAAGACATGCCAAGTGTTGTTTATGTTGAATTGGTGGGAAATTTTCAGACAATCAGTCAAGCTTTGGCAACAGCGCGTGAACATTTGACAAGATCACTTCTCAGATGAATGGAGCTTCATTCTTTTGAAGAGTCGTTCCCAAATCATGGAAATGTCGGCTATTAATTCATAGAATGTCCTCTTTCTGTTAATTCTAATTCTTTTACTCCCAAGATTGTTTAGTTTGTTTTACATTGACTTTGTTATATAGCGGCTTCTTTGTTCCTGTGATAGAACATGCTATCTAATGTTTCATCTTGCCTGACCCCAACTGGTTACGATGACAACAAGTGCCTAGTCTTCATTCATGTAACTCTTGTTATAGCAGAAACAGGGTCAAATGACACACTGGTATTTGCTTCAGTGAATATGTACCTTGGCCCGCCCCATGCGATCACCCATGACTTGTCATTTTATTTGTCTTTTCTCGTTTTCTTTTTCATAATTTAAATCACATTGAAATCCAAAACATTTTTCAATCAAATTATGTATTTGTGTTTAACAATTCACCTAGGGCCTATCACCCTCGTAATTGTGTTTCATATAATTGATTGTAATTATACTAGTTGACTTGTTTGGTTGGCCATGTAATTACTTGATAATTTGGTGTAACTGGTAGCGTATAGTTACACTCTCCAATTCATAGGTTACATGGTGCAATTACAAGTTGATTATTTATTATTTTATATTCCTTTTATTTTATTATTCTAATGTTTTAAAAATATTTTTATTTTATAATATTTATTTTTCATTTTCTTCTTATTCTCGATCTTTACTTCATATGATTCCATGCAATTTTTCATATTATTTATTTATTTATTTATTTATTTTATATTAGCATAATTCATATTATTTATTTATTTATTTTATATTTTTTTTCATTAACATAATTTTATTAGTATTCTAATTTTTAAATTAAAGTTTGAATTTAAAATTTTCTTTTGACCTTAAGTTTTTTGTATTTATTTGAAATATCTTTGGTTGTTATTTCTTGTGAACTTAGAATATTTTTTATATACTTTTAAAATATGTATTTTAGTTTATTTGAAAAAATAAAGATTCCATTAACTCATATATTCCACGGAAGAAACATTTTATCCTCTCCTCCCTCCTTCATTCTAGTTTTTTTTTTGGGGTCTCCATGTCAGAATTTCATATTGAATTACTGACTAAATTCGAATTATGCACTATAGAGATTGTTCGTAAATGACACTTTTAACAAATTTTTTTTTCATATCTAGTGTCAGAATTCTATATTGAATCGTTGACTAAATTCGAATCACGCACTGCAGCGCTTATTCGTAAATGATGCTTCCAACACATTTTTTTCCCATATCAGACCTTAAATTCAATATCTTGATTAAGAGGTTTTCATTCTAGTGCATGCTAATAAAGAAGTTTGGCAAACATTTTGGACTTACTTTTAATAAGTTGCCAAAGTACTATTCTTTGTGACATTATTGGCTAGTAATTCTCCTAAACAATTTTGAAGGGAGAAAGAATTCAGTATTGGTGTCTAACATTTGAGGTAAGACCTTAGATTTTACAGACAATGAAAAAGTAAGATGAAAAGGTAAAACTTAAGTTAGCATTTGACCATAGATTTCAAAGTTATCGGGTGTTTAGTCATAGGATTTTTTTTTTCTTTTGAGAAAAATATTTTGAAGTTTCAAACAACATGATTTATATCCCTACTAAATTTATACTATTATTTTATAATAAACATGTTCCGCATGGCTATACGATGAAGTTACAAAGGTTGATAAAAAGTAAGCTCAGAGATTATTTTTATACAGAGTAGATACATATGGGATACACCATCATCTTCAGAAAATTTATTTATTTTTTAAAAGGAACTCAAAAATATCAAGTTACAATAGTCTCTTCCACATAAATTACAAAAGGAAAATTTACAAAAAGCACAAAATTTGGTCCCAAAATTACATTTGCTTTTTTAATTACAAATGTAGCCAATTAATTACAAGAATACCCACCTTGAGAAAAGGGTGGGATCAGAAAAACCACCTGAGTGACGCATGATTGATGGCTGCGCCTCGTCTGACGCCCCACTCCGATTTTCAAAGTTTCCACCTCCAATTTTAAAATTTATTTGTACAAAATAGAAGTGGAAAAGTTTGTTTTTAACATTAAACACACTTTTCATTCTATGTGCATCCCATCCGTCACCTTTTTCCCCAACTTTTTCCATTGATGGTTCTTGAAGGTTTCTCGGTCGTAGATTTTTTTGAGGTCAGTCTAACTTTTGTATGTTTGTTTTGAAGTAGTCACTTTCGGTTATTTGTATGATTTGAAATCCCAATTTTTTATGTAGATTCTTCATTAACGGAAAAGGAAATACAAGAATGGAAGTTACACCAACTCGAAAAAGCCCAAGATTTACAAGAAAGGATGGTAGTCGTCAATGTTGTTCTAGACCATCCTTGAGTTAAATGCATACATCCCTTCGCCCCCAAAAACAATGACGGTTTGGTTACCACTGACGAAAATGATCTGCAGAAGACTAAGGCTAATGTTGGTTTTACTACCAAGGACAGGAAGCCTATGAGTGAGAGTAATTTATAGTGACTTTGAGGACGAAATCCCACTGTCGAAGAGAAAGAAGATGATGAAGCCAAGCTATTTTTTTTTTTTCTGTCAAAGAGAAGTAATTTTTTTTCCTTTTAGGTAAACTGTGTTCCTTTATTGATGTGCGAAATATTATTTTCGAAAAATTATATTTTCATTTGTTGAGTTATTTCTCAGTTTGTTAAAGGTTGACTTTTTCTATTTTATATGTTGTTGAAAAATTTCAGAACATGGAGAATGTGTCCCAATGATGCTATTTTTTTTTTATATGACAACATGTTAAATTTTGTGGGTTTCTTGAATTTCTGAATACATTTTTTTTAATAATATTTTTTTTAGGATTCTGGTGGTAGCAAGGTGACTAATGTACTCGCATCCCAAAAAAAGAACAATGTGAAGAGAAGAATTAAGAAATCTGAAGTTGCCCCATAGATTTTTTTTTGTATGTATTTTTTTTTGTGTGTATTCTATTTGTTCTGTATGTTTGGTTGTCTGTTAATAGTTATTAATTTCTTTTTTGTACATCTTCTTGTATAATTTCAGACCAAGGAAAAGGTGACACGTTGGTGTTCATATATCAATGAGAATGTGTTTGATGAAGTTAGAAAGTTTTTGTCGAAGGATGATTTGTTTGACAAATTTAAGAGTGGTCTATACGTGGGTATTTATTTGATCTTCCTCCTCTTAATGTGCAAGCCCAATTTATTAGAGTCATTGTCCATCATCTAAAAATTAAGAATGACATTGGTGAAGGATTTGTTTTTTATTTTAATGGGAAGGAACTACGTTTTGGTCTTAGAGAGTTTAGGGTTGTGACGGGGTTTAAGTGTGGCACTGTTGATGAGTATACTCATGATTTGTTTGGTAAATCAAAGCTTGTGGAGTGATATTTCCCCAAGGCATTTCACAAGGGTGTTGAGAAACACCATTTGATTAGTGCTTTTAAGGCTGGTGAGTTTGAGTCCAAGAATATGTATAACATTGCAGTTATTTACTTTATTAGTACGTATATTTTGTCATTTCCACGGAAGAAACATTTTATCCTGGTAGATCATTTTTTGTTGGTGGAATCTGGTCGTTACTCCACGTATCCCTGAGGTAGATGTCACGTTCGTTTTTCGATTTTAGGGATTCTTTGGTCCGTAAGCTTAAGGAAGCCCCCGACTATGTTAAGTTTTGTGGTTTTTCATTGGCAATGCAATTATAGTTCTATGAATGTTGTAACAAAGTTGACGAGGGTATTGCTTCTCGGCGTGGTCACCGGATTCCTCGGATATTCAACTGGAATACTACGTTCAAAAGGTTGTATTTTGATAAGCTCTTGAATGGAATGTTTAGGCGCTACGGCAATTAAGTGATTCTCACTTCATATGTTAATTATTTGTGTATTTTAACTTGATCATTCATATTTAAAAATTTGAGACATGGTGTTGCTAAATCTGCAGTACAAGTTTCAAGATTTTTCATTTACTAGGGAAGATTTGGATCTGTTCAAAGTTGAGCAACTTGAGGAGTCTTGATCTGTTGAATGTAATGTATCAACTGCTTGTGGTGTGTCTAATGATGATGTTGTTGCTCGTAATTTTGAAAAGCTTGTTGGGGAATTTTTGGTGGTAAGTATACTAAAAAATGTGATATTGCAATTTTTAAATGAATTTTTATTTTTTTAAATCTGATTCGCTTTATATATTTTTGTAGGTGGGAAATGAGTTGAAAGATTTGATGCGGGACTGGATGAAAAAGTTTTCGCATCTAAGTACGTTCCTAGGAGGAAGTCTTAGAACTATTTGATGGTGATAAGTTTTTTTTTTTATTTTGTTGAAGCTGGATGTATATTTTTTGGCACACTATTGGATGTTTAACATTTTATGCTTTTTGGTGAAACTGAAATATATATCTTTTTGCATAGTCTTGGATGTTGAACAATGTACCCATTGACTGTTATATAATGGTTTAAGTTTGGTATACTTTTGCATGTGTAATTTAAAGTTTAAGGTATATTTTCTTCATATATGGTGTCTTAATTGTCACTTTTTTTTTTTTTAATTTTATATTAACTGATACCAGTAGAGAAAAAAAATAAAAACTTCCTACAGCACCAACTACATGCCCAAAATTACACCATCTATCTTACAAAGGGCTAGTAAATGAACAACCAAAAAGTCATGTTCCTTACTACAAGAATTTAGTAAATTAATTGTACCAATTAAGATTTAGTATAATAACATTAGACAAATCATTAAATTAAATAGAAAGTTATAATGCAGTAGTTTTTACAGATGCCCAAACCCATAATATAGCATAATTGACAAATTGTCATAATTTAATAACCACCATTAAATTTTAACTCTTACAAATTATCAAAATTAACATATTTAATTTGATTATGATATTTCGGGGTAATTTTTGTTGTTGTCTCCTTTTGCCCCACATAGACTACTGCTTCCCCTAACTTTCTTGCATTTTCGCTCAATGAAGCCTTTTTTCCTATCCTTGTTTAATGGCCTCCTCGGACCCCTTTTTGTATTCGGTGGCAACACCAACTCATCAGCTACATGTTCCGGAATCAGCTACGTGCTTTCGCAAGATAGTGGTTCGATTGGTATTGCGTATGTGTGCCGAAAATTCTTGCTACTATAGTATATTGAGCAGTACGACTCACCGTTCTTATTTTTATATTCAATAGCAGCCACGGCGTGACTACACGACAATTCATCATGTTGAAACTTTCCACAGCTACACATCCGTGTATTCAAACAAACTGTGAATCATTTTGCCCCATCTATAACGGTCTGAAGATGTTCTGTTGATGCTCGTACCTTCAATTAAAAAATAATAATAAATGTTATCCTTTTTCTTTTTCATACAATAACGCTTCATTTCAAAAAAATATTATTGTACGGTACTGACCGTCATATTATCTGACTGTTGCTTATTTGCCACCAACATTTTATTATATTTTCTTGATAAGACTGTTGGTGTTTTCCCGGCTTCGTCGTTGTGTTTTTCAATCCAACACTCCAGTGTTTGTCTAACATACTCCCGCATAGGGTACCACTGAGAGTTTCTTCCCGGTAAGATTGTTTTGTTTATGAACTCAGCTATGTTACTTGTTAAAGTCCAAGTTCGCTTGACTGTTGTATGACATCGAGACCACTTTTCAAAATCTGCCTTCACCAAATATGCTCCAACATTTGGATTAATTTCATCCATTCTATACATCAATTCATTAAATTCCTGGACAGTATATGCTTTTGCCATGCTGAAAAATAACTTTCGAACTTCCTCCACATTTTTGTGAGTTTTCTTCAATATATTTGCCCACAAATGGTAGATACAAGCGTAATGTTTGATCTCTGGATAAACACTTGCCGTAGCATTCCAAATGCTTTTATTTCTATCTGTAATACCCCACATTTTATAATACTAGTACCATGCACATGAAAAATAATATGGCTACTTGCTTAGCTTAATTTGCTAGCTAAACGGAGACGAGACCCGACGTAGAATTTGTCCAAGTTCGGTCATGAACAAAATCCTTGTTAAGAGTGTGACTTCAGCCCATTTATTGGCATAATAAATGGACTATGCTTAGAGCCCAAACTTAATTATAAAAGAGCCCAAAGTCTTCACAACCCACTTGGCCTAATTGGACCCAAACTTAATGAAAGAGAATTTTGGGAAGATGGGCAGCCAAGGCCCATCAATTTTGGGACTCATTTAGGCCAAAAGGTGAAGTCCAAGCTACACATATTCTATTTGGTAGAATGAGTCAAGAAATGATAAAAAACGCTACAGTAATCCGGCCAAAATATCCCTTAAATAAGAAAGTGAAAGCAGCCTAAGTCATTTTCACCTTTGGAAAAATTTCAGCTTTCTTAAAGACTTTTGCTTTCTCTATACTTCATCTCTCAAGGCAGCCCATACAACTCTCTAAGTTCTTGAAGGAAACTTAAATCAGAGGTTTGGAACTATCGACGTTGAAATGTAGCAAAGGGATGTAACGTTATGCTGCTCATTTGTATATTGTGTAGAATTGTTAAGTGTTCTGTTTTGTGGGCTGTTATAAGGCTGTTAAGGCACTAAAAGAGGCTGCACATGATGTGTATATGAGAATGTGTATTAGAAAATATGTTTAGGGGCGAAAAGGTTGAAAGAATACACTCGGATTTATGATTATACACCTGCTGCCCGTGTGTTCTAATTTTATGAATTTAGGCTACCAAGATGTGTTTATTGGCTGCTAATACTAGTTTTATCACCTATTATGTTGTAGATTAATATTTGGAGTAAGGAAAAGTTGTCTCAAGGTAATAGCAAGGTCGTATAACGAGGTATGTAAGACTACTCGATTCCGTATTATTTGGCATGAAACATAGATCCCTCCTTGGTACATAAAGGCACTTACCAATTTCAACTCAATTATTGATTATGTCTCAACTCTTTCACATGTTCACAATCTTATATACATAGTCACCTTCAAATCTACATACATATATTGCTACCAAGTTACATAGGTTCCTTTTTGCTAAATAAAGTTCATAGGTTGTTTCATCTCATATGCATTTTATTATTTGTGTAACGTACTCTTTTCATTGTCATATTGTCTTGTATGGTTATCTACATGTCACATGCTGCCCATAGAATTCTATAGCTCCAATATTGTGACCACCAAAAGATCATCTCAAAGGTAATGTATATTGCGTATAAATAGGTGGTAGCCCGAGGGGTGGAAGAATCACCTAGCCAGAGATGATCCTATCACGGGGGGTAGTCCGAGGGGCTAAAGAAGAGCCTAGCCAGGGACGAACCCGATACAGTTTACCACTGATCAATTGGTCATTTTTATAGTATATGCTGTGCACAGATTTTACAGTAAAGGTAAAGTGATATAAAGTACATGATCCCACAATATAATTAAAGGTGGTCTCTTATCCTACACTAGTGCATAGTTTCATTTGAGTTGTTATCTCATATAAAGTATTTCCTGCCTTACATACTCAGTATATTATTTTGTACTGACGTCCCTCACGGGGGACCTGCATTATATGCTGCAGGTACAGATGCTAGTAGATCTCCTTAGTAAGAGTATAGGACATCCAGCTGCTATTACCAAGCTCCAGGTTGCTTCGGAGTT
>DF362914.1:13849-35176 GCA_000787875.1 Solanum virginianum
AGGTTGCTTCGGAGCTTTGTGTGTCTAGAGTTGTATTTGTGTATTATATAACTGGTCATACAGGTGCTAATAGATCTCCTCAGTAAAAGTATAGGACATCCAGCTGCTAATACCAAGCTCCAGGTTGCTTCGTAGCTTTGTGTGTCTAGAGTTGTATTTGTGTATTGTATAATTGGTTGAGGCGGGGCTTGTCCCGACCCTTATCTGATTTGTTCATTATGTAGAGGCTTTGTAGACTATGTAAATTAAAGTGTGGTTATACACATAGATACAGGTTGGTTCTCCCGAGCCTTATCGGCAATGGGTGCCGGTCTGCCTTAATGAAATTTGGAGCGTGACACTATCTGAAACAAAACACATACCTTCTCTATCATTGAATGCAATTTTGAAATTTTCAAAGAACCAACTCCATGCGTTGTCATTTTCAGAATTAGCGACACCATATGCCAGTAGCAAAATATGACCTACATGCTTTTAAAAATTAACACTCTACTATAGTAGAATTTAAAACACATCAACACTCATTTAGTTTATTTAGTTTCGTTACAGTAAATCAAATTATATTTACTAGAACCACTAACCTCGAGGATCTAATGTGCTAGCTATCAACATGGTACCTTCGAACGTTGAACGTATGTGTGTACCATCAACCACAACTATTGGACGACAATATTCCCACCCTCTTATGTTTGAGTCTAGTGCAATAAAACAATATAGGAACTTTTCATCCTCAGTTTTTTAAAGATTTACGATGGTTCCAGGATACATCTACTCCAATATATAAAGATACATTGGAATTTTAGAATAAGACTCTTTTGGGTCTCCTCGTTATATCTTCATTGCTTTTTGTTTGCCCCTCCAGACTTGCATGTACGTCAGCGAAATACCATGGTTCCTCTTCATGTCTGCTTATATGTCACTGGGTGTGTATATTGTTTTGGTGTCGCTATATTTAGGGAGCAACATGCCACCCAGCACACCATTACTACACTGACGCTTTGGGTCCAACCTGCCATCAAGTGAGCAACTGTGCTCGTCGTTGAAAACCCTCACCTTGAATAACCCTGACTTACCTAGTGATAACGACTTAAAGAACCAACAATAATTATCGTCGGGACATTTCAAAGTCAACCTGCACAAAATTTTGATTTCCATTTATTAATACATATAATGTTGAACAATATACCAAAACAAATATCAATAAGTGATACTTTGATTATACCTCTCAGTACAAGACCTCACAACCTTGAATCTAAACTGTCTCAACAATGCATATTTTTGCATGACTTCGATTAGTATATGCTTGTTTATATAAATTTGACCTTCCTCGACCTTATCAACCAAACTGGTGCTGATTATTTCAGCCTCTTCAGTTTCCTCATCAAAATCCATCAATAATGCTTCACTCAATGCCAAACCCATATCGTCGGATGTTACTATTTGTGTTAATACCATTGGACTACTACGTTCATGCACTCTTCTATGAAAAGCCTGATTGGTATATGATATTTTGAGAAGAAATCTGAGTTGTATTTTTTCTAATCTAAATACACTCGTACTTCCATGTCATTGTGTATTTTTAGTGGTGGTGAATGCATATTTACGATATATTGTATTACCAAGTCGATGCATCTTGTGTCCACGCCTATTTGAGAAGCAATGACTCTCAACAGTCCATCATACTTTGACGTCGTATCATACAACACTCCCTCCATCTTGTAGTCAATGCAGTTACCTGTATGTGTAGTCAATAATACACCATTCAACATATCATATTAGACATGATCTACTTTCAATCTATACTCACACCTGAAACACCAAACATTAAACCATTGGGACATAACACTGACTTGATCACCAATGGAGTCACAATAATCGCTTCTACTACACTTCGTTCTTTCAAAACATCCACCATTAAAAACACAAAACTAACACTGGAACAACTTCTACTTAGTCAACCAACAATTTATAAAGTATAAACAGCAACAGCAAACAAATTTAAAATTTACTAAAGTTGATAAAGTTTTGAATTACCAACCAACACTACGATTTCACCTTTTTCTTTATATATAAAATACCAAAAAAATATACAAACTTACAAATAAAGTTCCAATGAATTTCATCAAACTATATATTGGTAGAAACCTTTGATATTGGACAACAAAAAACATTTAAATAAACAATTTCTAATATTTACATACCTATTAAGTCCCATTTACCATCATATTTTATTAAAATCGATACATATTTATCGTTATTGATCGAATTTATTTGGATGAATAACGTTTATATTTTGTCCACCTGCTTGGTATTTGCTCACCAACACTGTTAATGGTGAGAGAAACTCTTTACATATATTCTATGCTTACTCAAATTTTATTCCCATATGCGGCTGGCAACAACCAATAACCTTCACAGTGCAGTCAAATCAACAATTAATTCATGTGATTGGGGTAGGAATGGTAAATGCATTTTTTTAAAATAAATAAAAATCAAACCAAATACATAGTGCTACTAAATGAAAAAAATCGTTGACTTGGTCCTTTATATTTACCAATATTGATTGTATGTATATTTAATATGGTATTTTTAATTTGTAGTTATATTTCCTTGGGAAACTCACATCATATCAAGATGTCAATCATAATTAATTATCACCACCTTTTGTACTATTTTTGTTTTTAAATTTGGATTTCCAACACCAATTTTGTCAACATTAATGACTATGAAGGGTCTTCTCTTACCTCTTTTGTAATAAAAAATGCTAGTTTCATGTAATTAAGAAAGTGTTGGTAGGGCCGATGGAAAAAACTGTATACTTTTGTTATTTTCCATGAGTGCCTTAGTTTCTTGAAAGACAAAATTGGTGGCAAACAAGAAAAAAATTGAAGGACCCTCTTAGTTTATTCCACAACTAAGTTACAAGACCTCGTATAAACATAAAACCTTGCTGCCACGGAATATTAGATACTGCTCTATAAACATGACTTGCTTCTCATTGTAGATCCAAAATTTAGATGTTGAAATGTATATCGATTCTATCTGTATGTGTAGAGTTGGACCCCAAATAATTGGGTTCTGTCGGACCCATTGTTGATCCACCACTGTTACATCATTTTGTCATCCTCGTTTTCATTCGGAGTAAGATTACGTTGAGGTTCAGTGTTTGTCTTCCTTTGTCCTGCCTCTGCCAGTCGTCTAAGAAGGTTGGTGACTGTAGGAATGAACTTTGTTGCTAAAGAGAGAAATCCAGGAAGCTGTCAACACATATATTCTAGATCAGGTAACAAAAAGATTGTAACTTTGAAAGCTTGCCACATTGTAATGGAAGAAATGGAAATATTTTTATTGATTTTACAACTGGCAATTCTATTTTTGCGTGAAAACAGAATTCTAGTTGAGGAGGTTATTTGGTCAGACTGCTTCTAATACAACAAAACTGAATTTTCAACAAATCAGATTCAATACTTACAGCACCATTGCGAAATTCACCAGTGATGTCCAGTTGCACCCAGAGGGCTTTCACTATTAGAAAGGCAACAAATATGACTCCCAAATACAAAGGATTTCTGAAAAGAGTAAAAACCAAAATGAGCTATGGGATCTCCCATTCATCAAGCTGATATAAAAGTCTCTATTCCTCAAACTAAAGGGTGGCAAACTTCACAGCTTGGGTGAGGGACATAATTCAACATGGGTTATTCAATTCTCTAGATAGAGAAGGAAGAATAAGTTGAGAAACTTCTACCTCAATAATGTCATGAATTCATTGAATCCCAGAATAAGCAAGGCAACAATTGCCCATGGAGGTGGTAGCCAATTGTTGTTTCTCTTGCTGGCTTCCTGAAAGTTTAAATAGACAATAAGAAGCTAAGCTCAAAGGTGTCTATCAATATTACAACCCTGAAGAGAAAACTTTATCTTGACGCCTTAACACGTGAAGAAACACTGCTATGTTAACATACAATTAGCAGGATCAGAGAGCCATTGAGGATCAAATTAAAAGGCAACAGGGTAATGTTAGTCGAAGCTGGAACTTTTCTTAAGCCAGTGATAAAACCTTTAAATTCTTTGATTCAGATGTACTGAAAAGTGTTGTCAAATGCGGAAAACATAAAATAAAATTAAAAAAAGATACTTTAAATGCAAAGTGCAAATGACATGTACGCTTTAGTCAAAAAGGTGCAAAATGAATATTCCTTCAATCCCATTTGTCCGTCCCAAAAAGAATGTCACCTTACTATAATTACAAAAAATTTAACTTTAAAATTCTCCTTTTTACCTTTAATAAAATGAATCTCAGCTTTACAAATATCTAAGGATTGTTTTAGACCACAACTGTCAAAAGTCTTTCTTTTTTTTCCTAAACATTGTGTCAAGTCAAAGGGTGTCACATAAAATGAAATGGAGGGAGTAATATTAAAATACTAATATGTATGTGTATATATGCACCTATGTTTCTCCAACTCTCCAAAAATGTTGCCGCACCGTGTCAGATTCTCCAAAAATACACTATTTTTGGAATATCGGACTCGCATCCATCGATATTTTTGAAGAGTCCGAGCAATATAAATATGCACGTTCATGTATATATATCTGATGCAAGAAAAATAAGTAGAATGCAAACAACAATTATGTGAATAGAGCAACTGCAAGATTTTCAATCAAGTGAAATACTGAAACTCCATATGATATAAAAGCATCAAATTCAGAGACCATCCTTTATTGCTGATGCAAATGCTAAGTTACAATTTAAATTTCTAATATACATTAAGTACCTATTTTCTTTGTATTTTATAATTTTTTGTTCTCAATCACTGGTGTAATTATCCAAAGCATTCTCCTCCTTGTAAATTGGTCCGATGACTCTTACATACATATACCAAATCCTTTTTATTTTGTTTATTTCCATAAAATATATCATTTTGATGGATATTCTATGTGATTCAATGTCACAGTTGTCAAAACAGAATATCTCATATTAATCTAAGAAAAAAATATTGGTTGGTTTGTCATTGTTGAGGCGCATGCCTTGGTGCCTCTTGCGGTGGGCACTGATCTTTGCAAAGCGCTATGACTGCACTATGCCTCATTTCAGGGCTTAGCATGCCTCAAGATCACTTTCCCTAACCTAAAAATCAACTAAAGGTAGTGTTAAGTTGTGACACTAGGGATAAGTCAACTCCAAAAGCTAACTCATGAGGGGAGAATTTCCCAAGTCATATAAAGGAGACCACTAAGGGCCAATGTAGGACTCTTCACACGCACATCCTCACGTCCAGGGTTGGACATCTAGAGCGTGGACAATTTAATATGGGTCCAAACATCGGAAATAAGAATTAGAATGGGTCCTACTCGATACCATTTTAAGATATGACACTTCGAGTGTAACTCAACCCCAAAAAGTAGTTCATGAGGAAGGATTGCACAAGTCATATTAAAGGGACCAGCCATCCCTTAAAGGACCAAGGTGGGAGTCTTCAGGTAGGTTTACTCCAACTTATCACCACTCAAAACTAGCACCTTTACTCCTAGAACAACAGGTCTTCAACCAAAGTACAAAAAGCTACTCACCCCTCAAATTCTTTAGTACATGAATATCAAATCTCTATTGTTTAATGTACAAAATTGTATTAAACTTATTGCTAATACCATTCAGTAGTATGTTTCCAGATATCACAGCATATCTTCTAGTTATTTGGATTTTTATAATATGCTTGACAAACAAATTAAGTACACAAAGAGTGAAGTGCTAAAAAGCTCAGAGATGTGCGCAATATGTAAGATAACGTGCCTGAGCAGCAATGGCCTGTGTAACAACATATTCAGTCTCAGTGTTAAATTGCTTCCACAGTGATTTGCATTGAATAGGTGTGATTAAAGTTTTTGATGCAGAGACCTGCAATCAAAAGTTAACCAAAAGATGATATAACGTAGGTCAAATGTGGAAGAAAAGAAAGATTACTCGATATAAGTGTAATTTCAAGAGATGAACATCTGCATGCATCTTTCTAATCTTGCAGGTCTAAGTACCAAAATGAGAAAAATAAATGCAAAATGTTAGACCAAGCGGCAAGGTTAGCATAGAGGGGTATATCTAGTCCTGCACTATTACGTCCCCCGAGAAATAGTACTGCACTGGTGAAAATTGACAACTTAGTTGGTGGGTCAAAGGAAATATTTCATAGTATGAACTCTATGAAGTCACTTTGACCATAACTTGAGTAATCTACTCTCTTCTTGTAAATAACTTCTAAGACAAACCAAATTATTGACTAAGCAAGTTACCTCATTCCAAGTGCTAGAGGCCAGAGGATCAAGTGATTCAGTGCCTTTTTTGGTTGAAGCACCTGACTTTCCTTCCCCAAGAGCAACAGTCAATGTATTCTCTATGTTATCACGTTCATCTTCCAGACGAATTGCAGCCATAACTGACAGGAGCTTCAAAGACTAGGGAGAGAATTGAAAGAACAGAGACTTATGTGATATTCAGAACTTAAATGACACGAGAGAAAAGAAAGATAAATTCAGTCAGTCATACAGCTGATCTGGCAGTTTTGGTAATAGCTCGAATATTTTCCTTTCCAGTCCAAATACGTGGCATTGAATCAGAATCATAGCTAAATAACATCGAAAACCTGTCATAATTTTCAAGTTAGAAGCATGCTTTGTATGAAAATATTCAATGTCCGAACTCCAGAACAAGACAATCAATATATCAGTACCTATCCTTCATACGAATCAAAACCCTTCCAGCTTCTTCCTTTGTCTTTGCTTCAACTACTCCTCGTGCATAATCCTTCAATCTCAAAACCATACTATCTTTTGTTTGTTCGTCCATTTCAAAACCAGAAAGTGCAGCCGAAAAACCAGAGAGTGCTGTGTCAGTCTCACACTGAAGCAGTTTCCTCATTGCTGGCCATGTATCATCACCAGCTCCATCTAAAAGACCCTCAACAGGTCCAGCTAATGCATCATGTAGTTTTGTCTAGAAAAAACTCTCATTCAGTGCCAGGATAACACCTAAAGATACAGTCGATCTCATACTACCTCCGTTCACTTTTACTTGTCCACTATTCCAGAAATGGATTCACTTTTAACGTATCAAGAAAAGACAATTAATTTTCTCAATTTACCCTCAATATTAATTATTTATTCTCCAAATCATTTTCTAAACACCTAAGACTATACATCAACTAATATCGGTATTGTGGTAAAATACTCATAGTAATCATTATTTCTTAAAGGACGTGCAAAGTCTAAAGTGGGTAATTAAAATTGAATGGAGGAGATATCATCTAAGATTCAGTAGTAACAAAGTATTATCTACTGATATCAAGAATGTTGTAAGAGCCATTCAGCTATTAGATGGCAATGTATCGTCATATTAAACTTCCTTTTCCAGGCAAATGTCAAGTTACTTGGATCTAAAAATCCCAGTATCAAACATTAGAAATGATCAACCGAGTTTAAGTAAATTTTGAGATGTACGACAAGGACTAAGATATACAGGTTATTAAACTTCATACCTCATAGAGAGTAGTAACTTCAGCCAGCTTGGCGGTACGAGCTTCAGTGATATGAGCATCAATATCACGCTTGAGCTTATCCCTAACTCTGGACGAGTCCCATTTCGCTTGGTCAATAACAGCATCTGCAAAATATTGTATCAGTATACTAATTTCAAAAAGCAGTCTGTTGGGACTAAGCTCAACATATTACGCTAGGAAAATATATCAACTACCAATCTTTTGTCTTTGTTCCCTTTGATAACTACAAGCTCAGCTAGGTGTGCGCTAAAGCATGATCAATACTGACAGATGAGATGATCTTGTCTGTGGAACAGACTAAATAGAGTGGGTTACAGCAATGACAGGTTATTCCTGTACCTGCACATTCTTCATCAAACTGGGACATAAAAGTCTCAGTGCACTCACGAGCGGCCATTGCGAACCCCATACCTCCCTTCAATTCCTTATCAAATGCTTCTTTGAATTTTTGCAGAGTATCAGCTCGTATGCGCCCCAGCATAGACTGGTAGGCTGGTTGGATAAGCTACAACAGAAAAAAAAAAGGATGAATCATAAGGTTGGTTAAAGAAGGTTTTTCTTGGTTAGAGAAGATGCCCATCTCAGAAGGAGCATGATGTATACAGCGTTCCCTGCACCAAGTTGCATATTTCTGCAATCATCGCCTAGTTGCATGAGAATCTTTATTGTACAGGTTAATAATAATTAGTTGATACATCATTCAAAGGATCAACTAAAGCTACTTTGGTGGCTAACGGATTGTTTCAACCATACCAAGTGATGATTTGAATTAATAAGCAAAAGGATTGTTTCCATTTCAAACATTTATATCCATACACA
Organism: Solanum virginianum; assembly: GCA_000787875.1. NCBI lineage: Eukaryota > Viridiplantae > Streptophyta > Magnoliopsida > Solanales > Solanaceae > Solanum > Solanum virginianum. Next base: position 22,219 of record DF362914.1, read on the forward strand.
GTGACATTTGAATGTAGGAATGATGGAAAATTGTTAGAATGCAGATGAAACTCATGGAAGAGTTTCTGAACTTCGATGTGAAATTTTCTCTATGAAACTAATTTTCATCCATTGTCTTACTAAGTTTTCCACTTCCACTTAAAGAACACATAAGTCAAAATGATTATCTTAGACTTTCCTAGGCAAACGCCATCATGTAAATTGAAATGGCAGGACCATAAATTTTTCTAGAATGGATGGAAAATGCAATGACATCAGCAGTTAACGAAGTAACTGCTAAATAAGCATTGAATTCGTTAAGTCTAGGAAGTCCTAGTAGCTGTCCTCAACAAAAGAAATCCACCAAGTTTTGCACAGTGAAACAAGTTTAGGGGAGAGAATTGTCTAGCGCAGTACCTGAAGCAATTTCTCTTCCAACTGCTTTCTCTTTGAAGATCGCACTCCTTCGTCAAAGAATGTAGCCTCTGCATCATATCTGAGAAGGAAAAAGAATCTTATACTCTGCTACATGATTAGTATTGTCAATATGCACACAAGTTTGTAACATTTATATCAAGGAAGAAGAGTATAGAATTATGCATATATGAAACATGATTCTGATAATTCCAGAATGATGCACAGGTTCAACTAGGCTTATAGCTTGAACTGTATTGTTCTTAATCCGACTAACGAAGAAATGACAGAGATAAATTCGTATGGCTGAATCTGTTCCATCCCAGATGTGGAAACCGGATACATTGTTTACAGAATAATAAATGTAATTGACCAAAAGCCATTCCAAATTAAACCATTGCAGAAGCCAATATTTGCCAGTTTCTTATTGTCCTAAACTCTCTTTCACATTAAAATTTGTTTTGTGTTGTTAAAAGTATTACCAGGTATGGATCCAGGCTCTTTATATTGAACTATACCAGGCAAACCAAAAACTAAGACTTATCAATAGCACAATACCATAGCCTTATTAACAGTGAAATGATCAAACACAATTTTGTGGTCCCCTCTCTCTGCAAGAGTGCTCGGATGCATCCTTCTCAAGGGAAAGAAAGAGAACTTTAAGAAACATCACCATATAAATATGCTTCCCTCAGACATAAAGATACTCAAGAGAACTTTAAGAAACATCACCACATAGATATGCTTCTGACATAAAGATACTCCTTCCTATCATCACTTGGTATCTGAAATGTAGTACAGCTACTTTGGTGTATGAGAAAGAACGAGAAAGGCAAGAAACTCATTTGGATGTATGAAAAGATACATGCATAGAGCTATAAAGCATGCAAAATGTGATAGTGATCTTACTCAGATAAACAAGTGTTCAAAATTGAGGTAAGCTTCTTCCCAAAGCCCCCAACGGGATGAGATTGCACGGCCTCTTTTAATTGACACCACTCCTAAAACAAAAGATAAATCACTACATGTGAATACCGATGTTCAAATTGTTTGATGGAGAAGAACAATGTACAATTCACTAAATATTAATTACAATTCAAATACCTCATTTGTTGTGAATGAGTCATATTTTTCATTGGAAATTTCATCACAGCGCACTGTAGCTACCATAACCTGTATTTAGTTTTAAATCAAGCACATCAACAATGATATAAATGATCAACTGAAACTTCAACTGAGCAGATTCAGGACGCATAACCTTATGGGCAGGGAGGTCAAGGTCCCTATTCTCCTTTATAACCTCCCACATGTGCTGCGCACTAAATGAAAAGCCTGAAGCAGGAACAACTCCTCGTCTATCTCCAGCAAGACCTCCAGGTGCAATAGAATGAAAGAATCGCTGTCTTAGACTAGCCACCTTTACAAGGATAAACATAATCTAATAACCCAAAGCTCAAACAAAAGAATTGGTAATCTGAGTATGTTTGCAAAAAAGGAGATAAAATGATCAACTAATTTCAAAGTAATTGATTTGTGTCTACCTGCTCTGTAAATTGCTCTTCCTTCTCTTCATAACTAGATAGAGCAACAACCTCAACCTGGACATATCAATCAATTTCAGTACATGCATATGCATCAGAGAAAATCATAGAACAAGAAATTTATGAGAGATCTTAACTGAAGAGACTCACGTTAAAGAATTCACTTAAAGGTGTCTCCTCATGAGCTTTTGGCTTTGGGACGGAATCCCATATCTACATCAAATAGAAGTGAATACGAATCAACAATAGAGTCTACAATATTACGTAATACTATGAAAAATGGATATGTACCTTCTGAATATCTTCCCTTAAAACAGGCTCCAAATTTTCAAGCGGAGTCTACAAATACAATGGGAAAATCAACTAGTTATACAATCTTTTCAACAATCGTCGGATACAATCAATGTAGGAATATCTTCGACTGAAAAATCATACATGAGAGAAGAAGGAACCTACCCTTGTTTTATCGCGTATGACAAACAGCAGTGTTGTTTTACGAGGACTAAATAACCGCATCATAACCTGTTAAGGGTAATCGGTAAAACAGTGATTCAAAATATTCAGACAAGGTACCACCTTGTACTATACCTGAAAAACAGTCTTCAAAAGAGGCTTATTTGCAGCTTGTTCACGCCCAATATCATGACACCACCTGAATTTGAAACTTTTAAACAACTTGTCCATTTGGATATTCTTTTTTCTAGTTTAAATTTACCTCAAGTGCATGTAATTCACACACTACAAAGAACTTACATATTGATTAGTACAATATCAGAAACAGCTAGCGCAAACAGTGCACTTTGCTTCTCAAATGTAGTGTCATCCTATACAAAACATAAAATCTGAATGAGAATTGATAGCAGGAAACTTGGTGACAACAAATCAGTCATAGAAATTGACTATTAACAAGACAATATAGCTAATAACGGATCCATAGACAGGTTTAACACAGAAATGATTATGTCTACAGAGAGATGAGGGAAGACAAATTTAAAATATATCATAGACCAGCAAATCCGTGGAAACTGTTCCAACAAAAACAGATTGTTGAAAATTGTTCTCAATTATCTCAGTGAAGTACCGTAGACCACAGCAAAAAGAAGATGTGACTATGGATACCAAATTGGAATAAATCACTTCACATCAGAAAAGCAGTAGGACAAGGCAGCAAAAGGACAAACAGTGTCCATATTAGGATGCAATACCTATACATATGCAGCTGCACAACAGGATACAACACTTTGGGAGAAATACATATGGTGTTTTATATATAAACAGTCATAGGAGCTACATTGAAACCAAGCATGGGCGAAAAAGAATGTGGGTAAGTAAATCATCATCGAGAAAGTCAGTTTAACGAACCTCTCCACGTTCTCTCCCATCAGTACCCTCTAAATCCATAACAAGGGTGCATGGATCAATCCCAACACATCTAGCCATCCAGATACCTTTTGTGGTTTGTGACCTGAAAAGAATATTAATAATGCCCGCTTTTATAGGATAGACAGAATTACTGTGATAAGCTAAATGACTAACCCATACCTTCCTTTGTAAGCATCCATCTCTCTAAAGTTGGTACTAAATAGATGATTTAACAGTGTACTTTTTCCTGGAATAGACACATTTGAAGTTAGAGATACGGGGAGACAGACCAACAAGACAAATTTACACTAGTCGATTATCTAGGAAGAATTAATACCGCTACTCTGTGGGCCCATAATGGATACTACAGCATATGAAAGACCACATTCTGCCAATTTAACTTCCTTTATGAAACTTTCCAATCCAGCAACATTGAAGACCCCATCCCCATCAATGAGGTGGGTGGAACAACATTCATCCTTCTTATCTGAAAGCATATGTTATAAAGTCAGCAAGAAGCCTTAGATTGCAGCAGCACCCATTGTTTGGAAACAAATAAAATCCACAATTCTATATATATAGTAAGATTGAAAAGAGAAAGAGTTGACATTTCATCAAAAAGGTGAAGGCAACAGAGTCAAGCTATTAAAACATGTACATGTCTACTAAATTATCAAAACCAATCTCGTATCCATGTATTATAACCCTAATTTGGAAACCATAATATTAAAACATGCAACAATGCAGCCCGATTTGCGCGGCAATATCTGATCGGAAATTGAAGAATGGTAATGGAAATGGAAGAGAGCAGGCATACCCATGTGGGAAAACGATGAGATGATCAACGCGAATTGATTCAACCTTTAACCTAGACAAGTTTCGTCACCGCTTTTCTTTGCCAAACTTTTGAAAAGGTCCTGCATGGATCCCACTCCAATTTCATCACGAAAACAAAACTATTTCCTTTGCACAGAAATAAATGTACCAGTGGACCGCTATTTTCTAACATTATTATAATTCATTTTTAAAAATAAAAGTAGAGCACCAAAATACGGGTATGGAGAGGGTAGACGTTATCGCTACCTCTGTGAGGTAGAGATACTATTTTCTAGGAATGTCGTCTCAAATTTATATCTATGGTTAAAATAAAATAAAAAAATAGGAGGAGGGAGGACACGTAGTTATGAAAAAGGGTGAAGCTTGGAATTTGTATAAAGCTCTGTCCTGATATCACTCTTGTTGTTTTTTGGCTGTGTGTAGCATGGATCGACGAACATCATGCCGTCTCACCACCTTCTTCTTCCTCACCTCCTTTACGCATTCCTTCTATCTTCCGGGGGTTGCTCCCAGAGATTTTCAAAATGTACATCATTTTCCCTCTTCATTTCTGTCTTTTTATGTCATATTTATGCCAAAAATAATGGCTTTGGGATCACCTAGTAATTTTGGGTGTCCACTAATTGCATCCCATAATCATTTCTTGAAAGAATTGAGACATTGTTCAGTTTTGGGTTTCTAGTAAATTCTACCCATAATAATGATCATGGGTGTCAAATAATTCATACCCATAATCATTTCTTGAATGATTGAGACATTTGTATGTTTTGGGTTTCTGCCCATAATCATTTCTTGAGTAATTTAGAGTTTTTTCGATTTTGGGTGTCCAGCAACGTCGTGATTTCTTGAGTGATTTGATTTTCACCAACCGCGAAAGCTCTCATATGGTGTACCGTGTTTTTAATATGGGTCTTTGATTTAGCCAAAATGTTTGACTTGTGATTGTAGTGACTAACGAAATGGCCTGTACAAAGTGAAATGAATTCATATGGAGGATTAATGATCGATTGGCTGATTTATAAATGAATGTGCATGTTGATAGAATAATCCTCGGAAATTAAGTCACTTTTGATTAGTTTTGCTGAAACTGAGATCAAGTGTTCGCTGGATAGGCATCCTTAGTGTCTTATATTATATCATCATGACTCTTTGTTATATTGATGGCAGTTGTACCTGATATATATAAAATTTTACAACTTTCTTTAATTGTTTAAATCATCTACATATGACCACGTTCGAGACAGTGAATGTGTGTGCCCTTACAACTTATATGCTGAATGATGGAGCATCCTCTACCTTTTTATTTTGTGTTGGTTTGCTTGAATGAATGCCTTTGGCAGAGCAGTGTGAACTCAATGGAGAAATGCTGTATATTGTAAAACCCTTTTGACATTTCTTTTTATTGAATTCCCTTCTTTTGAATGTAGTGGATTTATTGTCTCAGTATCAACTGCTCGTTAACACTTTGTACTAGTTGCTGGGAACATCCAAGAGAATATCAGTCCGAAGATGCTATTTTTGTTTTGTTTGGGTGTTGCTCTATGTGATATGTGTTTCTGCTTGCTCTTTGATTCATAAACACTTTCTACTAGTTGCTGGGAACATCCGTGAGAAGATCAATCGAAAGATACTGTTTTTGCTTTGTTTGGGCATTGCTATATGTGATATGTGTTTCTGCTTATGGTTTGAGAAATCCAAGAGAAGATCAGCCGAAAGATACTATTTTTGGCTTGCTTTGTTTGGGTGTTGCTACATTAATATGTGTTTCTGCTTACTGTTTGATTCTCCCCCCTTCTAGTGGAAATGAACTAACTGCCTGGAAAGGGACAACTCAAAGCAGCCTGCTGCTTTTTCTGTTATGTATAATTATATAACAAAGCTATTCTTATCTATGTCCGTACAGGGTGATCCACTTAATGTCAAAGTAAATAAACTGTCATCGACAAAGACACAACTACCATATGACTATTACTTCTTGGAGTATTGCAAACCTACTGAAATTTTGAATAGTGCGGAGAATTTGGGGGAGGTTCTTCGAGGGGACCGAATAGAGAATTCAGTTTATACTGTAAGGATATGCTCTTTCCGTCTAGTTTGAAAATGGCACAAGAAAATTGTTTGTTCATGTACTTACTAGTAAACTAGCTTCGTTGGTTATATCTTGTAAATTGATTCACAGTTCCAAATGAGAGAAGAACAGCCATGCCAAGTGGTTTGTCGACAAAAACTTGATGCTAAGTCTGCAAAGAACTTCCAGGAAAAGATTGGTGATGAGTACAGAGTCAATATGTAAGATAAATTTAGTTTAATTTTTCTTTTCCGGTTCAATTCCACCATGCATTATATCCTTGCTCATGTTTATCTACCATCACAAAACTTAAATTTGATCATTCAATTAAATTATGCAGGATTCTGGATAACCTTCCTGTTGCTGTTCTTAGACAAAGGCGAGATGGGAGTCAGTCAACTACTTACGAGCATGGTTTCCGTGTTGGGTTCAAGGGAAATTATGCTGGGGTTAGTGCAATCTCTGGATTAATATAGAATAATGACATAATCCTATCTAAGTAATCTAACCTTTAATGCATTCACTTGGTTCTGCCAGAGTAAAGAGGGGAAGTATTTTATCAACAACCACTTAAGCTTTCGAGTCATGTACCACAGGGATCTTGAAACTGATACAGCTCGTATTGTTGGGTTTGAAGTCACTCCAAATAGGTATAGATGCAAACCTGCTCCTTTATGTTTGTATTCAAAGATTTTATTCTTGGGGGAAGGTATAATTATTCCTGGATGTTCTTCTCTCACTTGATTTTTCTTGACAGCATTAAGCACGAGTACAAGGAGTGGAATGACAAGAACCCTCAAGTGACGACATGCAACCAGAATACAAAAAATTTAATTCTAGGTGGTGTTATACCCCAAGACGTAGATACAGATAAGGAAATTATATTTTCCTATGATGTTTCATTCAAGGTATTCTTCATATTGAACCGTTATTTGTCCTACGTCAGGCACAAAACGTTTATCATTTGTTGATATTTAATCTGCTTTCTGCAGGAGAGTGAGATAAGGTGGGCTTCTCGTTGGGATACATACCTTCTCATGAATGATGATCAGATTCACTGGTTTTCCATCATAAACTCCCTTATGATTGTCCTCTTTCTTTCTGGTATGGTTGCGATGATCATGATGAGAACGTTATACAGAGATATTGCTAATTATAATCAACTGGAAACGCAAGATGAAGCTCAGGAAGAAACTGGATGGAAACTTGTTCACGGAGATGTTTTCCGCCCTCCTGTTAATTGTAGATTATTGTGTGTTTATGTTGGGACTGGTGTCCAGATATTTGCGATGACACTAGTGACAATGATTTTTGCTGTGCTGGGTTTCTTGTCGCCTTCTAACCGTGGTGGACTTATGACTGCCATGGTTCTGCTCTGGGTCTTCATGGGATTGTTTGCTGGCTATTCTTCTGTACGTCTTTACCGAACATTCAGGGGAACAGATTGGAAGAGGATTACCTTGAGAACTGCTTTTATGTTCCCTGGTATACTTTTTGCTGTCTTCTTTGTGCTGAATGCTCTCATCTGGGGAGAGAAATCTTCTGGAGCAGTGCCTTTTGGAACTATGTTTGCTCTTGTGTGCTTATGGTTTGGAATCTCAGTGCCTTTAGTGTTTGTTGGCGGCTTCTTGGGCAATAAAAAAGTGGTCATTGAAGAGCCAGTTAAGACAAATAAAATACCTAGACAAATACCAGAGCAGCCATGGTATATGAAACCTGCGTTTTCAATTCTTGTTGGTGGCATTCTTCCATTTGGGGCTGTTTTCATTGAGCTGTTCTTTATTTTGACATCGATATGGCTGAACCAGTTCTACTACATCTTTGGTTTCCTTTTCATAGTTTTTCTGATCTTGATAATCACTTGTGCGGAGATAACAATGGTTCTCTGCTACTTCCAGTTGTGCAGTGAAGATTATTATTGGTGGTGGAGAGCTTATCTGACCGCTGGTTCCTCGGCTTTGTACTTCTTTCTCTATTCCGTTTTCTATTTCTTCAGCAAGTTGGAAATTACAAAGCTGGTTTCAGGAATCTTGTATTTCGGTTACATGTTGATTGCATCGTATGCTTTCTTTGTGCTAACGGGAACAATTGGTTTCTACGCCTGCTTCTGGTTTGTCTGGAGGATCTACTCTTCTGTCAAGATTGACTGATCAAGAAATACTTCATAAGTTGTTACAAGTACAATTTGAAATTTAGGAAGCGGTCATGTTGATTGCATCATATGTCGCCTTGGTGTTAACAGGAAGATTTGGCTTCTATACTTGCTTCTGCTTTGTCCTCGGAAAATATACGCCTTGGAGTACTGACCATATCTCATTGTATGTAGTGGTATAGTGAAAATGGTCTTACTTTTTGATGATTTTGATATGTAGAAAGAGTTGCAAAGGCTGAAATTTCCAGCCTGCTGATGACCATTTTGTTTCTGGTTCACAGGCTTTACTTGTTTCCTATAAGATTAGTTTATTTTGTTGGTTACACATTATTTGTAGCTTTTAGCAATATATCTGGTAGAATGGGTACCAGAAATATTTTGTTGGTTACATTGTTGACACATAATTTGTAGCTTTTAGCTATACCTCTGGTAGAACGTTACCGGCACAACTTTAAACCTACCCCGCCCCCGCATAGCTCTAAATCCGCCCCGTATCTGCCCGGCCCTACCCCATTGCCATCCCTACATGTGGATTTGGGTTTATCGTTGCGGTCCTAAAAGGTTCAACGGATAGCACTCTATCAGACGCCAATTTAGGTGATATTGTCGTGGATGTGAATAAAATCATTAGCTTTTCATTTGGGATCATTGCGGACTTGGCTCCTCTCTATTTCTCTCGTCTCTATTTCCCCGAAGTTCTAGCTTGGATGGGTGACACATGGCGTGAGTTACATTTAATGGCCATGATCTAATAGACCCCTAATCATTGTTTAGATGATAATTAAAAAAATCCTAAATCGTATTATTTCTCCCTTTTCCCTCCAAAATTATCTTTCATGTTATTTTTAAAACACCTAAATACTTATGTAGAATTTAAAATTTTCAATTGTGTAATATTTATTTAATTATATTTCGTTTATGATTTTGCTTTTATTTCTATTATCCATTATTATGTATAATATGTAATATTTGCTAGCAATTTATATTATTTGAAAGTTATGATATAAAATAATTTTCTATTAAACGACTATAAAAAAAAGAATATGAAAATTTATATATAATGAATGTTTTAGAAAGAATTTTGTTTTATGAAATAAGAAATGATAATATAATAATGAAGAGGGAAAAAAATTTCTTTTTTGTGTAAAATTTGGTTGAATAGGTTGGAGTTAATTTATACTAAAATAATATTGACATCATTTTAATATAAAATTTAGTGTTATGGATTTAGAAAATTGAGTAGTCGGAAATGAAATTCAAAAGGATGAAAAACAAAACTATACAAAATTTTCTTTGAAATTACAAGGCCATACTGACTTTTTTATAGTTACGTGAATATAGCAATTTTTATTACAAAATAGGTAAGAGAATATGATTGTCACTCATTAATGTTAAGAGAATATGATTGTCACTCATTAATATTGATATCCTTGTGATGTGATAGGGGTTGGGAAGCCAAAAAAGAAGAAGAGTAATTCGTGTTCCTCATTCTTGAAATCAATATAAATTAATTTTTTTATTGTATTAATTAATGATGATAGACATATTGATGTGATTAGTGTTGAAAAAAGAAATATTTGAATAAATTTAAAATTGTAGAAAACGTGCAATTGCACAGTAAAAGGAAAGCTACATTTGTCAAAAAGATGGGGCTTGTGGGTCCCACAGCACTTGCCCCTTTGTTGTATATATATCCCCTCCCATTTTAAGCTTAACACGAAGATATACAAGAAAAAAATACACAGATTAATATTTTCTGCTTTCTCTTGTTCTCTCTTTTCAGATTTTGTTTCGCCTTAAATTTATTCTAGTTAATTCTAGATCTATTTTATACATGTTATCAGCACGAAACTCTGCCCCAATTAAAGCTATTTTAAACAGGTAACAAAGAAGACACCATTAAAGATGACAATAAAGCATCTAGTCAAAATCGTGCCAAAGTTTTAATATTTCTCCGCCACCATCATGAAGAGGGGTTAAAATTATAATATCTTATAATAAAAGATTTCGTAAAATTGTGGAAGAATCTTAAAGAGTGATATGGCCACCTGAAGTTGGTCGTCCTTCCACAGCACGTCATGATTGGTTAAATCTAAGATTATTAGATTTCAAAAATATAACTGAATATAATTCAGCAATATTCAAAATTATATCACAATTGAATTAATGAAGAGAAGAAATCACTGACTAAGATAAGCTTGAAAAAAAATACTTCAGATTTCCCCCTATATCGTGGTATGAGATTTACTAAATATTATGAATTGCTTTCTCACCTTTTATTGCTGAAAGAGACAATGAATTGTTAATAAAATATCATGATAGTCGTCTCGCACCAAGACACAATCAACAATTTAAAAAGAAGGAAAGAAAAGCCAGAAGTTTTTCCAAAGAAAAATTCAGAAAGCATATATCGCAAATGTGGAGGTAAAGGGCACTGATCAAAGACATGCTGATCATTTAAACGCCTTGTTCAATTATATCGGGCATCATTAAAAGAAAGCCAAAAATCCAGAGACAAACTTTTTGTCTGACGATAATGTTGAACCTGTGCATCTGGATGTGGCATACTATTTAAATTTCTCATAAGAAAATTTAAATATTAATGAAAATATGAATATTGAAAAGCCTGATAATATTTAAATACTTTTCTCTGATTGTTTCACTTCTATTGTTGTGTGTGCATTTATATGAAAAAGAAAAAGAAAAAGAATAAATAAAATCATATCATGACTTTCTTATTATAATATTTATGCAAAACTTTTTATTAAAAAACATGAGGTCTAAAATAAATATTCACTTTATTACTTTTTCCTTTAAAAGGAATGAAGACTTTTTCATTGAAACACATGAGGTCTAAAATAAATATTCACTTAATTACTTTTCTCTTTAAAAGGAATGGATATGCCTCAAATTTTGTTTGAATCAATAATCAACCGTGAAGATATTTGTGTAATTGACAGTGGAACAACTCATGCAATTTTTAAAGACAAGAAATATTTTTCTACTTTACTAAGAAGAAATGCAAATGTTTCTACTATATCTGGCAATGCAAAAATAATTGAAGGCTCTGAAAGAGCTACTATATTTCTGCCTAAGGGGACAAAAATTGTTATAGAAAATACATTGATCTCTTCTAAATCCCCTAAAAATCTACTAAGTTTTAAAGATATCCGCAGAAATGGATATCATGTTGATACACTGAATGAAATGAATGTTGAATACCTTGGTATAACCAAGAGTGTCTCGGGACAGAAATATATTTTGAAAAAATTGTCGACTTTATCGTCTAGCCTATATTATGCAGAAATTTATACCAGTGAAGAACATTCGATTGTAAACTAGAAGTTTACTGATCCAAAAACTTTTGTACTATGGCATGACCGAGTAGGTCATCCTGGATCAATAATGATGAGACAAATCATTAAAAATTTCACTGGTCATTCGGTAAAGAACCTGAAGATTCTTGTGATTGACGAATTTTCATGTGTTGCGTTACTATCAAGACAGATACAAATCGTATCAAAGAAGGCTTGAAGACCATTACTGATTCTTTTAACTTAGAAAAATATCCCTGGAAACCTGAAGAAACTGGGGTACTGTTCGGATGAACAGTACCTCCTCCCATAATTCGTTTTTCTTCGATTCTCTTGCTATTTGACGCTACAAGCCTAGTATATTGGGTCCCCCAAGTATCGTAGAAGCATTGGTTTGGCAAGAAAACGCTTGAAAATTCAAAATCAAAGTTTTAAAGTTGTTGAAGGGTTGTGAAGGTAAGTGTAATTTTTTTCTCTTTTAAGTTAATTTAAGCTTGTATATAATTTGGGGATTGTTAAATTGGAAGAATAACCAAGAAAGTTCGTTTGATTAAGTGAGTTTTAAGCTTGTAAGTTGTTGGGTTCGAAATGGGATACATGAATGTAAATGAGATTTTGTTGTCTTAAAACCATGTGTGCGGGTCTAATTAACTTGGAAATGGTTCTTGTAGTGTGGAGAGAGTATGAGAACTTGTGTGTAAACACTCTTGGAATGTTGGTTGAAATTGGGTTCATTATAGTATTAAAATGTCGCGTTTTATTGTTGGGAGTTTGTGATGGGCGTTTGAATGATATAATATGATCCTTGGATCATATAGGAGTGTTTGAACATGGTATTTATGTATAAGATGCCTGCTGTCCAGATTTTCCAGTTTTGAATAAAAACTAAGAAATGTTGCGCTTCGACGTTTTAAGGTTTCGTTTGGCGCTTGAGTGGTATAGTTGGACTCTTGGAGCTTGTATAAATGTTTGAATGTACTGATTATGTATATAATGATATGCAGGCCCTGTTTTTCAGTTTTAGTAAAATATAAAGTTCGTTAGTGAATTAATGAAGTATTGGGGTTTAAAATGGCTCCTTGTGATTCTAGGATTGTTGTTGTTGTTGGTTAAATGGGGTCAAGTTGGAATCCCGGGATGGCTTAATTTAAGGGGTTATGCTGTCAAAATTTCTATAGAATGTTTGGAATAAAACTTACAAGTTAAAGTCTGTAATGAAGACTAACTGTGACGCTATTGTGATAATCGTAGACATTGGGCGTTCGAAAGAGTAAACTTGGATTGGTTTGCC
>DF362913.1:839-19610 GCA_000787875.1 Solanum virginianum
CAGACTAATATGGTAGTTGTAGGTAATATGGTAGCTGTAGGTTATGGTAGCTGTATATTCTCTTTCCTATTTTAGCCCATCTCCCTCTTGTATAAATATGCTTTTATTTGTTCATAATAAGACAGAAAATACCAACCCTATTTGTGGGTTTTAGCACTAGGAATCAAAATTATGCAATTAAACAAGTACCGAAAATAATAAAATAATTAAACGATTGAGTTTCTACAAACGCAATCAAGTTTAACAAAACATTTGCGAATTTAAATTTTCAAGAACTTGAAAATTATTGTACTAACACTCCATCGAAGTCTGGAAATAAATAAATAAATGCAACTCCAATAAGAGAATATAAATGAAGTCACAATGTTTGTGTCGAAAAAGCTAAACAAGAAAATAAAAAAGAATTTATGATAGTTCGGAAGAACTAGCTCACCTCGAATTCGAGTAGTGAAAGACTCATAGTTGAGATCTTTTAGCAGTCGTTGGATATGTCCTTTACTCAATAAAAATAGAACAAGTGCAGAAATAATACACAATTATAATATACAGGTAGGATTATTTTGAGAAATATGACATATGAACAGACAATCACAACAATTACATCACAAATACAGCAACACTCGTACTCTCAATCCTTAACTTGAATCAGTTTACACAAGAGCATGATTAATCACAGTTACTGTTGACATCCCAAAGGCGTAACATCGCGACAACTCGTAAAAAATAATTAAATTAATAGAATTTAAAAGAAAGTGTTATTTGATTTTAGAAAAAAATATTTGATTTGGGAGTCACCACCTAATTTTAAGATAATTAGGAAATAAATTAATTATTTATAAAAACAGTCTGCGAACCAAAATTCCAGGTAAGGGTTCAAGTTATTCCGAAGGGAAGATATTAACACCCTTCAGAATCCACAAAGGTGGGTCCCGACTGAACTCTTTTTTTCAATTTGGGGAGCGATACATAATACAACATAAGTATAATAATCACAAGATATACACAAACAACAAAATGAATAATGACATGAGGGACGTCTTAAATTCGACACATGCCAATAATATATACGATAATGAATAAAAAAGTAAAAAATGATAATTAAAGATAGCATCTTGTCTTATATACACGGAAGACCTTGAAAATCGACGGTAATTTCTTCATTAGCCAATCTCGAAAAATAATATATAAATATGTGGGTCCCATTTAAAGAAAAAGAAAAAGTTAAAATAAAAAAGAGAAAAAGAAAAAGTTAAAATAAAAAAGAGAAAAAGAAAAAGTTAAAGTAACAAAAAAGGGGAACACGCGGAGTCGCCAAGAAAATGCAAGAATTTAATTTAAAATAACTGATAAATTAAAATGTATCAATTAATTAGCTTCTTTTAAAATTAACTAAGCAAAATAATTAATTCAATTATGAATTACTTAATTTTGAATAATTTACAACTAAAATTTTAAATTTAACACGTGACATTAACTTAGCAAAATAATTAATTCAATTATGAATTACTTAATTTTGAATAATTTACAACTAAAATTTTAAATTTAACACGTGACAAATATGAACCTAAATTATGTTTTTCCATCTTTTTTAAATGGGGAGGCCTCGAAATCCGACGGATAGATATTTCATCGGCCAAGTTAAACAAGTTATGAACTTAAACTAATCTTTGAATTTTAAAATATAATAAACATTAGTCTAAACTAAATTTCTTTGTCTTTTTGAATGGGGAGACCTCGAAATCCGATGAATAGATCTTTCATCGACTAATTTAATAAACAATATATGCATGAACTTTGAACAAAGATCTTTGGATTTTGACATATAATAAACATTAATCTAAACTAAATTTCTCCGTCTTTTTTAATGGGGAGGCCTCGAAATCTGACGGACGGATCTTTTATCGGCCAAGTTTAAACAAATAATATTATAATGAAAGATTAATGTACCATCTTAGGAAAATGAACAATAGCGGTACAAAGTAGATAATAACTATAAGCCTATAATTATCACACATGAAAATATCACTAAATCAATTCAAATAAATTTAAAATGAATACGACATAATGAGCAATATTTAATTTTGCAATAATTGAACAAAGTAGATGAGAAATAAAGCAGTAAAAAAAAATAATAATATAGCAACAATCAATTAGGTAAGCATAAAAATTATATAAATCAGTTTTTAACAAAGCTATTAATAAAATTATGAACAGTAAAAAAAATTAGAACAACACACATAATAAAATAATAACCAACTCAACAAGCATTCTCTAATTAGAGCTAAAATAAACAAAATGATGGACAAATAAAATGACAACAAAGCAACTTGCTAGAAAAGATTAAATCCGGATAGATCTACATAAGCAAAATAATTTAATAAAATAAAATCAAATGAAAAATAAGATTGTAAGAAAAGGAAAGAAAGAATGGGAGCTGTTGATTTACCGCAAAACAGAGGAAGGTCAATGGTAGCCATGGCCGCAGCTAGATTCGACTCAGCGAGGAGAAAGTTATGGAGCTACATTTGGGGCGTTTCGTGCTAATTTTCTGACAATTTTTTGGGCCGACTTCGTGGTTTTTTTAGCTGGGTTTTGATCAGGGTGTTGGCTGTCTTCATGGCTGATTTGAGGCTTGGTTCAAAGCTCATTTTGGATGTGGTTTTTGGGTGGAGAAAGGAGTTGTTTAGGGCTGTTTTGTGCTGCATTTTTTGAAGGTGATTTTGTTGCTATTTTGCCAACTGTTTTGGGGTTGAAAAAGGGTCGTTATAGGGGCTGATTTGGTGTGCTTTGGGGTTGATTTTTAAGGTGTTTAGGTTGCGTTTTCATGGTGTTTTCAGGGGATTTTTGGGGTCAAAATGGGGGTTGTTTCAGGTCATTTTAGGGGGCCGAATTGGTGCAGTTTTGTGATACGTTTTGGGGGTGATTTGGTGGGGATTTTGCTGACTGTTTTGGGGCTGAAGAGGGGTCGTTTTAGGGCGGGGTTTTGGAGTTGATTTAGTGGCTGAAATGGAAGTTTTGAGGGTTGTTGCGCTTTTTGTGGATTAAGGTGTTGTTTGTACTATTCTTGTTGGTGGTTTTGATAAGTGATTATAATGGAGGTTTTGGTTTTGGGAAAAGAAAATATCGTGTGGGTTGAAAAAGAAGAAAGAGAGTTGGTGAAAGACACATGGTCCCATATAAAAAGAAAAGAAAAGGAAAAGTTAAAGCAAAAAAAAAAGGAAAAGGAGGGGACATACAAGGTCGAAAAAATTACGGGTTAAATTTAAATACACAATGAATTAAAATAGATCAATTAATAATCTTCTTTAGAATTAACTAAGTGAAATAATTAGCTCAATTTTGAACTACTTAATTTTAAAAATAATTTGTAAAAATAAACAAGAATATAATCTTTTCATAATTATGAATATATTACATAATTACATATGTACAAATTATATGAAAGAAAATTTATATAACATCAAAAATAAAATAATAGTAAAGAATGTGAAAAATACACAAATATTTAAATTAAATTGAATATAAATAAGAATATCTATTTTAATTAAATGACACTCTAAAATGGACTATAGGTCGGTCAAAATTGGGTGTCAACAGTTGTCCCTTTCTTTGGATATGATCGATGGAAGAGATCATGGACAAAGAAACTTAATAAACCTAATTTTGGCCAAAGATATAAATCAATATGATTACTAGGAATGTCTCATTTGATCTCTGAAGCAGGGTCTGAGCCCTCTTAAAAGACAAATAAAACCTATCAATAGGATATAAATGCATGTCCATTAGTAGGACGAATAAAGAATAATCTATCGATGAATGCATGCCCATCAGTGAGATGAACGAAAAATGATCAATTTATAGAATAAAATACATACCCATTGACAGGACGAATGAAGATAATTCCTTGAATGCAATATGAATGTCCCTTTTGGCAACAGATGAGCAATGACCCTCTTAGTAATGAAATATACAATGGTCCTCTCGGCAATGAATATGCAATGGCCCTCTCGGCAATGAAATATGCAATGACCATCTCAACAATGAATATGCAATGGCCCTCTCGACAATGAATATGAAATGGCCCTCTCGACAATAAAATATGCAATAACCCTCTAGGCAATGAAATATACAATGAACCTCTTGACAACGAATATACAATGACCCCCTCGGCAATGAATAGGCAATAGCCCTCTGGGGGCAACTGAAAAATGAAATAGTCCTTTGGGGAGACTGAAAAATGAAATGGTTCTCCAGGGTGACTAGGAATGAAATGACCCTCTAGGGGCGACTAGGAAATGAAATGACCCTCTGAGGGCGACTGAAAATGAAACGGCTCTCTGAGGGCGACTAAAAATGAAACGGCCCTCTAGGGTTGACTGGGAAACGAAATGACCCTCTGAGAGCGACTGGAAATGAAATGGTCCTCTGAGAGCGACTGAAAACGAAATGGCCCTCTAGGGGTGACTTGGAAATAAAAGGGCCCTCTGAGGGCGACTGGAAATGAAACGGCCCTCTGGGGGACTAGAAATGAAACAGCCCTCTAGGGGCGATTGGGAAATGAAATGACCCTCTGAGAATGACTAGAAATGAAATGGACCTCTAGGGCGACTGGGAAATAAAATGGCCCTCTGAGGGCGATTGGAAATGAAACGGCCCTCTAGGAGAAACTAGGAAATGAAATGGCCTTTAGGGGGCAACTAGAAAATGAATGGCTTTCTGGGGGCAATTGAGAAATGAAATAGCCCTCTAAGGGCGACTGAAAATGAAACGACCCTATGGAGAAAACTAGAAAATGAAATGGCCCTCTAAGGGCGACCTCTATGGGGCAACTAGAAAATAAATGGCTCTCTAGGGGCAACTGGAAAATAAAATAGCCTTTTGGAAAAAATTAAAAAATGACATAGCCCTCTATAGGGGCTACTAGAAAATGAATGGCCCTCTGGGATAACTGGGAAATGCAATGGCTCTCTGGGGACGGCTCGAAAATGAAATGACCCTCTGAAAGCGATTGAAAATGAAATGGCCCTCTGGGGGCAACTAGATAATGATGTGAAATAAATGGTAATGAAAAATGAATGGATGAGATATGAATGAGCATTACCACCATCGGTAATGCAGTATGAATGAATGCAAATGACACTACCACCTTCGATGATGCAATGTAAAATGAATACAATGACAATAAAAATTAATAAATGAAATATGAACAAGCATTAGTACCTGTGGTAATGCAATATGAAAATGATTTCCCTTCATTTCTAGGATGACACTGCTTCCTTCCAGCTATGCTGGAGATCTTAGAGTCAATTTTGCACTTCTAGCCATGATAAAGACCATTTGAAGCTGATTATCGAGTATTTGATAATACTTGATAGGATTTTTGAAGACTTCCTCAAAAATTCTGGCCCAGTTAGATCTTTTGATAATTCTCAAACTGTTGATCAAAGAATCTCACATTATTATGAAATCTTTTAGATTTTTCTCAAAAATTCTGTCCCAATTGCTCATATTGGCATGATTTTCACTCTTTCTTTGCTGCGAATGACACCTTTCTTGTGCATTTTGCTATTTTTTTCAAGATTTCACCCCAGTTTTCCTATCCTATTAGGTACATGACTGAACTCAAATAATCTCTGCTTTTTTTTGTCTCTTCTTTTTTCTTCTTTTTCTTTTTTTTCCTCAAAAATGAAAAATGTAAAGAAAATAATCAAATCTTGAGCAGGAATGATACCAATAGCTAGGAATGCATATAATTTTTTTTTTTAAGAATGGTTCAATGAAGTAATTATAAGATAAACATATTACACGTATATGATATCAAAAATAAGAAAGAAAAAAAATCTAAAATATCTTTGAAAGATATTATTATAGAAAATGTTACTTGCTTCTCTTGTTTTTTTTTTAGTTTAAAGAATAAAGAATGTAAAGAAAATAGTCAGATCTTGACCACAATTGATACCAACAGGTAGAAATGCGTAAAACTTTCTTCTTCTTTTTCAACTGAAATTGAATTCGAAGTAATTCCTACATATTCAAGTGGTACCTCAAACACACTTAAGTATCAACAAGATTTGTTCATCTTATTTCAAACAAAGATTTTGAATTATACCAATCTTCACGTGTCAAGTGCCCTCACAACAAAGAAAGTCTCATATCACACATGCGTGGAATATTCGATTTAAGGACATTGTGCAAAATACGTTCACACTCAGAAGGATATTCAATGCATGCAATTGTGATACCATATGCTTGAACATCATGTAAATCTCCACTAATATGAAAATATTTGGAATGAGATCACGTTAGACTTGTAATTGACTTGTAATGTAGGATTAGGGACAGGTAGAATGTTTATCTGGGATAAAGTGACTTAATCCTTTCTTGGGCGCCACACTAAATTCGTGTTTTTAACAATTGATAAGGGCTTGACGCTTTATTTTATATTCCTTTCTTCTGATTCTGAATTTTTTTTAAAAAATAATTTCTTGTTCCATTTCAATGACCTTGTAGAGAAATAATAAAAAAAAATTAACTTTTCTTTTTGAGTTCATTTTTTTTTTTTGCTTTTTTTGGAACTTTGAAACTTAGCATCTTTATCTTCGCAATTTCAAGCGTGAATATTCTCTCATAAATAGCACATTTTTTGTACGCTCAAGAAGGATAGGCCAAGAGAGGGATAGTGCATGTGAGCACTAAGAAGAATAATGGCTAAAATGTGGTTGTCCAAAGAAAATGATTTCAGGCTCAAAATGGGAAAAACTAAGGATTAATGTTATTTGGTAGGCTTTAAAAGGTACAAATGGGTCAAAGAAGGCCTACGATCATTTTTCAAACCAAATATTACTCAGAATTTTGCCTCAACAAACATTCAAGCCAAGTTCTAGATCAACAATGCGATTCAATTGAATTTTAATCTAATGCTCACCACACAATGCACTTGAAACTATAAAATTGGTTTTATTCTTACCTTGAATGCGTACAAGAGAATTTTCAAGCATTACAAAAATATAATGAGAGGTACCAAAAGAATCTATAGATTTATTCCAAATCAATCATTTTCATTTTGTCAAACATTTATATGTTTCTAACTGTAATGGCCCCAAATGAATCAAAGATATAACTTTTAAAAATATGTGCACAAAATTTTATTTTTTGACATTTTATTTCTTTCTTTTTTTAAATGAATAACGAACTCAAAAAGGGTTGCCTACGTATCTCAAATAAATGAGAACCAGGTATGCGTAGTTCATGAAGATATAACATAAAATATGCACACAATTTGAATTCTATTTTTTTTGAAAAAAAATGCACCGAACCCAAAAGGATTACCTACGTTGAGATGAGAATCAAGTACACATAGTTCATGAAGATATGATATAAAATGTATAGTTTTTTTTTTTTAGAAAAAAATGTATGTATTTTTTTTGAAACAAAAACAATAAAGAAAATCATTAGTTCACACTAAAGACAAACTATTCAATTAATATCAAATATTTTTTTTTTTTGAAAAAAAAGTATGTATTTTTTTTGAAACAAAAACAATAAAGAAAATCATTAGTTCACACTAAAGACAAACTATTCAATTAATATCAAATATTTTTTTTTTTTGAAAAAATGTAGGATAAACAAAGTGAAAAAACACCAATTTAATATAAAATAACATACGAGAATAAGAATATGCACAAGCTCAATTAGTGTCTTGCAAATCTAGAATTTGATTGCAATCTTGGTAGAATTCTTGAGAACTTCTCATAAAATGAGTCCTCAAACATTTTGTCCCTGTTTCAATCTCAACATATTTTGGTGTTCAAAAATATAATAATTTTTTTAAACCTAAAAAAGAATGTCCTTGTTTCTAAAGTAATAAATCCAACAAGCTTAGGGGAATATGAAGAGCCATTTTGGTGCCTACTTATTTACACAAGAAATCTTTTTTTAATATATTTGTCCCTATTTTTTAAAAAAACTTATGGAGAATATGACCGAACCATTATGGTGCCTACGTATCTCGTAAAAATGGGAATAAGATTAAACGTAGTTCAAACAGATTATAACACGCAAAATCATATTTCAAACATAACACATGTATTTACACAATATTAAATATACAAGCATGAAATAAATTATGCAATTTTTGTACACAAATGCACTTAACTAAGGGATTTGGTTTCGCTCTAACCAAGGATTACTAAGAGTGAGATTTATTTGAAGTGGACCGATGACCCAAGTGGACAACCTGGGTTGGAAAAGTTAACGACCGTTGACCCCGCGAGATCAACTCATTTCATCAGGGTACCCCAATGGAAATATTTGGATTGAATGGTTGCGACCCGCATAACCGTCATTTTAGTAAGAAAATAAAAAGTGTCGGATGGCGAAAAATGTTATGTATAAAATGACAAAATTAAAATGAATAGATAAATAAATAACAAAAATACAATATACAAATAAGCAACAAATAACATGCCATGAATACAATGATAATATACAATTACACAAATAATGGATGAATAAATAAATAAATACAATAGACATAATCAACACAATATATAAGGTAAAACAGGGCCCAAGCGGACGACTTGGGTTGGAACCTATGACAACTATTGGATGCATCACGAACCAATAAATTGTCACTTATTCTAAGATGGGTCAAATGTATAAAAAAGATTGACTGCAGGTTCGCAAAATCATTCTTTTAAATACAAAAACCAATGTAAGTAAAAAATATGTCATGATTGCAATGACAATGTACATATAAGTAAATAAAAAATAAATAAATATAAATAATATAAACATATAAATAACAATATATACACATGGATATAATATAAAAATAAATAAACAAATAAAATAAATTCCTCCTCAATTTGAAAAAATGAACTCATAACGATTAGAACCTCGAAATATCTCCAGCAGAGTCGTCATTCTGTTGACATCCCAAAGGCGCAATGTTGCGGCAACTCCTAAGAAATAATTAAATTAAAAGAATTTAAAAGAAAATGTTGATTTGATTTTAGAAAAAAAAATTTCATTTAGGAGTCGCCACCTAATTTTAAGGATAATTAGAAAATCAATTAATTATTTACAAAAATAGTCTGTGAACTAGAATTCTAGGTAAGGGTTCAAGTTATTCTGAAGGAAAGA
The DNA here is from genome assembly GCA_000787875.1 of Solanum virginianum. Classification (NCBI taxonomy): domain Eukaryota; kingdom Viridiplantae; phylum Streptophyta; class Magnoliopsida; order Solanales; family Solanaceae; genus Solanum; species Solanum virginianum. The sequence goes on from DF362913.1 coordinate 9,984, forward strand.
TATTAACACCCTTCAGAATCTACAACGGTGGGTCCCGACTTAACTCATTTTTTCAATTTGAGGAGTAGATACATAATACAACATAAGTATAATAATCACAAGATATACACAAACAACAAAATGAATAATGACATGAGGGACGTCTTAAATTCGTCACAAGCCAATGATATACACGATAATGAATAAAAAAGTAAAAAATGATAATTAAAGATAACATTTGTCTTATATACACGGAAGACCTTGGAAATCGACGATAATTTCTTCATCAGCCAGTCTCGACAAATGATATATAAATATGTGGATCCCATTTAAAGAAAAAGAAAGTCAAAAAGAGAAAAAGAAAAAGTTAGAGTAACAAAAGAAAAAGAAAAAGCTGAAGTAAGAAAAAGGAGGAACAATCGAAAAATATGTGGGGCCAAGAAAATGCGGAAATTTAATTTAAAATAATCGACAAATTAAAACATATCAATTAATGAGCTTCTTTTAAAATTACCTAAGCAAAATAATTAATTCAATTATGAACTACTTAATTTCGAAAAAATGTATCAATTAATGAGCTTCTTTTAAAATTAACTAAGCAAAATAATTAATTCAATTATGAACTACTTAATTTCGAATAATTTACAACTAAAATTTTAAATTTAACACGTGACAAATATGAACCTAAATTACATTTTTCGTCTTTTTTAAATGGAGAGGCCTCAAAATCGACAAATAGATATTTCATTGGCCAAGTTAGAAAAGTTATGAACTTAAACTAATCTTTGAATTTTAAAATATAATAAACATTAGTCTAAACTAAATTTCTCCGCCTTTTTGAATTGGAAGACCTCGAAATCCGGCGAATAGATCTTTCATCGACCAATTTAATAAACAATATATGCATGAACTTTGAACAAAGATCTATGGATTTTGACATATAACAAACATTACTCTAAACTAAATTTCTCCGTCTTTTTTAATAGGGAGATCTCAAAATCCGACATGTAGATCTTTCATCGACCAAGTTTAAATAAATAATGTTATAATGAAAGAACAATGTAACATCTTAGGAAAATGAACAATAACGGTACAAAGTAGATAATAGCTATAAGCCTATTATTATCACATATGAAAATATCACTAAATCAATTCAAAATGAATACAACATAACGAGCAATATTTAATTTTGCAATAATTGGACAAAGTATATGAGAAATAAAATAGTAAAAAAAACAATAATATAGCAACAATCAATTAGGTAAGCATAACAATTATATAAATCAATTTTGAACAAAACTATTAATAAAATTATGAACAGTAAAAAAAATTAGAACAACACATATAATAAAATAATAACCAACTCAACAAGCATTCTCTAATTAGAGCTAAAATAAACAAAATGATGAACAAAAAAACTGACAACAAAGCAACCTGGTAGAAAAGATTAAATCTGGATAGACCTACATAAGCAAAATAATTCAATAAAATAAAATCAAATGAAGAATAAGATTGTAAAAAAAAGGAAAAAAAGAATGGGACTTTTTGGTTTACCGTAAAACAGAGGAAGGTCGATGGTAGCCATGGTCGCAGCTAGATTCGGCTCGGCGAGAAGCAGGTTATGGAGGTGCGTTTGCGGCATTTTCATGCTGATTTTTTGGCATTTTTTTGGGCTGACTTTGTGGGTTTTTTCAGTTGGGTTTTAGTCAAGGTGTTGGCTCTCTTCATGGCTGATTTGAGGCTTGGCTCGAAGCTCATTTTGGATGTGATTTTTGGGTGGAGAAAGGGGTTGTTTAGGGGTTGTTTTGTGCTGCATTTTGGAGGTGATTTTGTTACTGTTTTGTCGACTGTTTTGGGACTGAAAAGGGATTGCTTTTGGGGCTGATTTGGTGTGCTTTGCGGTTGATTTTTAAGGAGTTTAGGTTGCGTTTTCATGGTGTTTTCAGGGGGTTTTTGGGGTTAGAATAAGGGTTGTTTTGGGTCATTTTAGGGGCAGAATTGGTGCAATTTTGTACTACATTTTGGGGGTGATTTGGTGGTGATTTTGCTGACTGTTTTGGGGCTGAAAAGGGGTCATTTTAGGACGGGGGTTTGGAGTTAATTTTGTAGCTGAAATGAAAGTTTTGAGGGTTACGTTTTTTGTGGATTAAGGTGTCGTTGGTATTGTTCTTGTTGGTGGTTTTGGGGAGTGATTATAATGGAGGTTTTGGTTTTTGGAGAAAGAAAATATAGTGTGGGTTGAAAAAGAAGAAGGAGAGTTGGTGAAAGACACATGGTCCCATATAAAAAAAAAGGAAAAGAAAAAGTTAAGGTAAAAAGAAAAAGAAAAAAGAGGGGAAATGTGGGGTCAAAAAAATTGTAGGTTAAATTTAAATACACGATGAATTAAAATAGATCAATTAATGAACTTTTTTAGAATTGACTAAGCAAAATAATTAGCTCAATTATAAACTACTTAATTTCAAAAATAATTTGTAAAAATAAACAAGAATATAATCTTTTGATAATTATGAAAATATTACATAATTACATATGTATAAATTATATGAAAAAAAAATTATATAACATCAAAAATAAAATAATAGTAAAGAATGTTAGAAATACACAAATATTTGAATTAAAATGAATATAAATAAAAATACCTATTTTAATTAAATGACACTCTAAAATGGGCTATAAGACGATCAAAATTGAGTATCAACAGTTACTATTTAGGTTCTCTCATAAAATCCACACACAAACTATTAGTGTGTCATCATAGAACTCGAGACCAATCATAATTTATTGTGCCGTCATGGTAGTCAATCCAAATGTAGCTTGTGGTATTTGTTCCAAATGTACCTACATAGTACTGATCTAATTATACCGGTGGAGTATTCGATCCATAGGAAATTATATATATCACTATCACAATCAATATGAATAATAATCATACTTGTATAATTAAGTAAAACATTTATTTTACACAATTTGATCGATCATGATTATCATTTCATCTCATGTTCTTTTCTTTTCCCTAATCATATATCACAGATGTAATACTAATGAAATAATTAACAAGCAATACAACACAAAAAGGAAAACAACAACCATCACCTACATACCTCGAATTAAGCGTTGAAAATTCGAAGGAACTCAAGTTTTCAAATATTTGTAATGTCTTGGCTTATTCTTGATCTAAAACACTAGTAGAACACAATAATCAATTAGCAATGGACTAGAAATACTTGTGTTATACTCAAATTTTTATAACCCTTATTCAAATTCTTGATCATCCCACCAAGTAGGACTTGTTTCACCATTAATTAAGGTTCAAGAACTCTTGCCTAAGATAACCATCAGGGATTCGAAGGTCCAACAATGAAATTACAAATCAGGTGAGTAATCAACTTACCCTTAGTAAAGAAACTGGTGAGAAACTAAAGAAAATAGCCCTAAGTCGTGTCACGACCTGGACCTAGGGCCTAGATGTGACACGGCGTATGGGAACCCGAGAGTCCCCAAATAAGCCTCAAGATATCAAAACTCGTATCATCAGTTCAGAAGCGTAATCAACAATCAACACATAGTTCTAAGGGATGGGAAAGTAGGACTCACGCTATGGGAGCATCACGGGGAAGGGTTAACATGAGTTCACATAACACATAGCACGTAAATACTAAGGGGCAGGTACGTAAGATTCACGCTATGGGGTAATTCGGGACTCAGGATCTTTTAATCAACAGAAGGTCGAGTCACATATCAATACTCAAAGATAAGTAAATACATAGCATAGACTTAATCATAACTCATAGCATATATCGTAAAGAGGTTTACAAAGTGTCCAACAATACCTCTACATAGATGGGTCGGGGCCAAGGCATACCCTGGGCTCACCCTCAAGTAAAAAATAAATAAAAGAGGCAGCATAGATAGATGGATGCTGGTTCGTCCTTGAAAGATACGACTCACCACGATAAGCAAAATTGGAATCCAAGTTAAGCATCGAATGGTGGATGATCAGGGTCCTTCCGTTGCCGATAAGGCTCGGGAGAACCAACCTGTATCTATGCAATTTCTATACGTAATATAAGGAATTTCTACATTCAATATGCTTTTTTGAGAGTAAACAGTCATGTAGGCAAGAGTATGCGTTAGTACGTTTGAATGTACTAAGTATGAGGGGTGCAATGCCCGTAACTTACCAAAACCTGCATATCAAGGTTAGATGACAAGGGCACATAATATACAAAGAATTAATATCAAGGAAAGTAATATAACAAGATGCTATGAAGTTCATGATGTATGAAATGCAAATGATTCTCATATATAATAGGGATGTGACCTTAACCGACATGAGTAAGACCAAGCAAGCTATTACTTGAAATTTCGATGAAATCCCCTCATCGATAAAGAGGTGGTCTACTTACCAAAGGCAGACCATACTTCACCATATATATAGTGGGGATATGACCTTAACCGACATGAGTTAGACCAAGCGAGCTATTACTTGGAATCCCGATGAAATCCCCTTATTGATAAAGAGGTGGTCTACTTGCCAAAGGTAAATCATACTTCACCTTACGGGACAACTCCTATTTCGCATGAAGTAACCTTTCTTACGGGACAACTCCCATTTCGGATAGAATTTTCACAAATCACAAATCAAATCAAAATATTTCTTCTCCTCTACTTGCCAAAGGTAAATCATACTTCACCTTACGGGACAACTCCCATTTCGTATGAAGCAACCTTTCTTATGGAACAACTCCCATTTCGGATAGAATTTTTATATATAGCATATCAAGTGATATCATATCATGTCATCTCCTTACGGGACAACTCCCATTTCGGAGGCATCTTTCCTTATAGGACAACTCCCATTTCGGAAAGGAAACCTATGCTAGGCACATAGTTCAAGTAAAGAGAGCAAACCCTCCATCCATCGGTGCTAAGTTGTCATCCCACAAGAATGCATATATGNATGACACATTTAAGAGTCATTCAGAAACCAGAGGACTCTCCTCCCATCAGTGCTAAGTCGTCATCCCACAAGAAAATATATACGTATATATATATATATATACATGCTTCAAAAGATAATATTCATTTTCAAGATCATTTCAATGCATCCTTAATCTTTAAAGCCAAATATCATTCATAGTAATTCATGCTTACACTCAAATGCCAAAAATCATAGTTCATAATCATAATTCTCATGCATAGGAATACTCATTCATATACAAAATGGTACAAGCACCCAAAATTCTCAAAGAGTCATAATCAATAGACGTATATGTGATCACATTCTTGCCTTAACCAATATCATATCAAAATCATATCATAAAATATAATTGGGCTTAACCTATATCATAATTTTCCAAAATAGTCCAATGTCATGCATGCAAATGCTATGAATGATATGAGGAAGGCATGACCATAACATAATTTCTCAAAATAGTCCAATGTCATGAATGCAAATGCTATGAATGATTTGAAGAAGGCATGAGTAATTAGGATTAAATCTAAAATCAACGATATAATGTGAAATTGAAGTAAATACACCATTAAATTCATATTTAAATCCAAAATAAGATCCCCATATATATATACATAATTTCATAAACCAATGTAAATTATCATTTTATAATTCAAATCAATTTAAAATCAGTAAATAAATATAACCCATATACTATTTGAATTTAAGGAATCATATTATTGAAAACCCCAATTTAAAATAAGCTAGAAATTCACGAAAATGCTTGAAAATAGTTTGGGTCTCCTTGATTGGAAGGTAATCAAGGATCAAACTCACATACCTTCACTAAGATGATGAAACCCCAAAGAATTTTGAAGAAGAGTTGAGTTCCTTAACCCCCAAGTTGAAATCTCCAAGAGTTCTTTTGAGAGAATTCAAATTATGAGGAATGAGTTTGAATGCTTGAAATAAGTTTTAGAACTTTAGATGACCATGAAATAGCATAGGAATTCCGAAAAGACCAATAAAAACAACTGAAATTATGAAAATGTCATTAATGAATCGGAGGAAAAAATTCTCATAAGTTACTTGACTTGAGGCCAAACGGCGCGTGCGGCACTCCACGGTCCATGTGGAGTGCCCGTGAAACAATACTTAGAAATTTTTTTCTGAAAATTTTGATCTTGAACCAACACTTAGAATTTTTTTTGTATGAGTCCACCAAACGGGCACCTTTCACGAGCCGTGTGAAGTCACATGGTTCATGTGGTGCTCCCGTCTCCCCAAACTTAGGAAATTTTTCGCGGAAAGCTTCAAGACGGTGATTCCATACTTCGAATATGTTCACTCTGGAGGCTTCATGGGGAGCCCCACGAATCGTCTCATGCCACACGACCTGTCTGACTGGCGTGTGGCCTCACTTAGCCCCAATGGTGGGGTTTTCAAGCTTAAGCCACCCCACGGCTCCTCCACACGATCCATGGAGTGACACAGCTCGTGTGGGGTACCAGTGAGGTATGCCTTAGCCTGTAATACCACCCCAAGGCCAACATTCAAGATTTGAGGCCAAGTGTGATCTCACTTTGGTCTCTCTTGAGACAACACTTGATCCAAATTTTGTCCGAAACAAGATTTCTCAAGGTCCAATGACGTCGTACGACATCCGCGCCATTACAAATACATTGATAAGGCTTGTTTGAAATACGAATGTTTTGTACAGCTTATACTATTACATCGCCAGCTTGATAGAAGGACTAAAAATGATAACTTGAGTTGCTCCAGTTGTAGTTGGGAAAAGAGGATAAAATGTTCAAAGTTAGAGAAGTTGCGAAATATTATTCAAATGTTAAGACAGGTATAGATACAGCGGAGAAGTATAATTCTTAATTACCTTTGTTCAACAAGCATAGAAGTGTGCAAAAGATATATGTACAAGCCAAAAAATCGAAAGTGATCTTGTTGTGGAGCTTTATATACCTGTAAGTATTGAAAGTTATATAAACATCTATTACGGAGATGAACATCATGTCTGCATCAGCCAAGCTCATGACACATTTAAGAGTCATTCAGAAACCAATTGAAGGACACCGAAACTAAGCAAAGATGAGCAAGATACACAGTAAGACTTTCAGAATATGTCAATCCTCAAGAAGAACCATCATTTGTCTTTCTAAAATATGAAATTTTGCAGAGATGGGAGCCCAAAAGCAAAGAAAATAACTGAAAAAATATGAGCTAAATCAAGTTCAGCCACAAAGAAGCAAACAAAGAAACGATTAACAAACTCATTAAACAGAACAATCTACAAATTTTGCATAGAAAATAAAATTCTTTTTAATAAACTTGTTTTTCAAACCTTCTTAAAGGAAATAAATTAGAAATAGAGGAACAAAAGGCTTGAAATTTTTATATTCTTTGTTAAATTAAGATTGACCACAAGGCATACAGGAATTTATTTTCCAACTTTGTATTTATCTCATGTACAAAGAACACAAATAATCAGTCTACAAAAAGAAAAATCAACAGGCTAAGGTTGAAATTAGCAGCTTGACAGAATTGGAATTATGATTTCCCCTACCACGAAATAATGATTCCAGTAACAAGTAAATACTGGCCACTTAAATGCACCAAAAGTGAGTCAAATGACAATTTTCTCCTAAGCTTGTGTACAAATAAAAGAGATTTTTTTTGCACTTGATGCAAGAATGTGCAGCTCATGTCAATGGTATAATTCCAAGATTTTATCTTGTGTCACACACACAGTCAGGATGGAGCATCTCAAGCTAACATAATGACAAAATATTAATACATTAAGAAGTAGGAGGAATAATCACTGATCAATATAATAAATAACTCGATCGAGGAACTGAAAGAATGCACATATATTCATCACGGGATAAACTTTGATTACCAATAGGGTCTCGGAATGAAATTTACCAACTTGCCTAAAATACAAATGTTTAGCAACTCACAAGGATTTAAAGTGATGCTAGATAGAGTTGTTTTCAGCAACTAAACAATTCATTTTTATCCTTGAGATGAAGTTAACCCCAAAAAAACTTAATCCTGACTCATACTTACAATGAAAGAACCCAAATAAGAACAAACGACATAATCAACATTCGCAATTTCGACTTGAGACAAGCTACACAAACCAATAATAGATAACAAAAATCCAAAACCAACCCCAAAAATTCAGTAGAACCAACAACTTTGCAGGTTAGGGATAGCCATTTCCCAGCCTTCCTCCTCAAGAGGGGGCCCATTAAAAAACTCCTTTATACAGACACAAATTATGAATAGTAAGGCAGTTATATGTATGTTTTTGGTTACCTTTGTTTTGTGGCAAGAGTTGTTATCGTGACATCATACAAAATCCAAAAGTAAGCAGCAAGTTGTAGCAGAGATTCTTTTTCTTCCCAAAAGATACAAGCCAAAAGTGATTACAAAAGAGAGCTAGTTAGCCTGTGTTTATCAAAAAGAATGAAAAAGGAATTAATATGTCGGAAGATATAAAAAAGAATGACAATTATTAAACGAAAGTTATAATTAATAGTTAGAGAAGGAATAAGAAAGAACCTTTGTTGATAACTTTTACATTATTGTTCGAGATGGTGGTTTTTTGGTTTCAGCTTGAGCACCTCAGATTTTTTCTTTGGTTCCAATGTTTGCTGACTTGAAAAAAGGAGATCTTTTTTCTGCCTTTTATTGTCTCCTTCAATGTTAGTATTGGATGATGCAGAGAGAGAAGGCAACAGATTTTCCAATGCTTGCCCAGTACAACATGTCCAGAAGCTAAACGTATGTAAAAGAAAGAAGATGGAGAAAACATGGACAGAATAAGGTAACTATAAGTTCACATGAAGATAAACTATAAGCTCCATCTTCTTCTTTTTTTTTACATCTTTGCATCAAATAGGTTCATGTACAAATAGATCAAGCTAAGAATATAGTTCTTTAACAAATGGATACCTTCATTTCTTTATTAAATGGATACCTGATGAAAAGAGTTCATGTAACCTCTGTTTGAAAACTTCACTTTTTGTGCTTTTCCACCTCGCTTTAAAATCAATTTTACCCGTGGATCAACCAAGCAACGAAAAGATAGAATTTAAAACAACACGCACATGCCTTAGCATTTAGTAGAGCATAGATAGATCAGGTAAAAGAGAATGCTAAAAAATTTTAGATACACACTTGGTGTCAATTTGCAATGAGATCCCACAACTTTTTCTGCACGTTTGTTACATATCTTGGTGAGAAGCAATTTAGAACAAATGCAAGCACATCTATTGAGATTGGAGAATTTTTTTTTTAAAAATTTGTGCATAAATGTATATGTATTGATAGGAAAACCAAAGTAATCATAAAAAGCAAAGTAGTCATACTGAATTCTGGACTCTTGAGTTGCTCTTTAGCGCTTCGGGATGCTTCTTCCGCCGCCTACCTACTATTTAGGTGGCACCAGCGAGATCCAGTAAGGAAGTGGAGCAGCTATACCGAAATGAGCTTATGTTGAGGATTGTGGGTGGTGGCAACTCATTTTCATCAAAGTCATCTGGATCAAATGGATCAACTATGGTCTGATCTAAGTTATCGTTATCAATTGAATCGACTGTAGTTTCTTTGTCAATAATCCATTCATATGAATCAAAGGGTCTTTCATATCTTAAAGTTGATCGAAGTACTCG